>JAKUCV010000981.1:0-22486 GCA_028386065.3 Turnera subulata | reverse complement strand
GTTCACACTAATTTGTTTGAGGATCAAAACTAGATATTGATATGTATTTCAATAAACTCTTGATCCAGCTGCTTATTTCCTCCCCCTTATGTTGGGTAAACTCTTTCATCTAATTAATAATCAACATACCCAACATACTCAACATATATTCCCATTCTTCTTTAAAGACCCACTTTACTATGCTGTGGTGGAGCATTAGGTACATATACTGTACAATCAACGGTCCAAAGAAGGGTTTGTGACCATGAACCAATAAGATGGGGAGATTTTATGATAACTTGTTGGCTTGATGCACACAAGTGATGCTGTTAGTAAAATATCATTTTCTCAAATAGTAATATTTCATTAACAATGGTCCTGCAATCAACTGTCAATATTCCCCCAGATCTGTTTGGGTTTATTTCCAATGATATATATTATTCATTGAAGAAATATACCAGTATTATCTAGACATGTAGTCTTATCACATAATTAGGGATGTGTACCCGCAAGTGGCTTAACCATTAAAATAAGTGCGCACAATGCCAACTTGCATCACACAATAGACCATCTAGTCGATGCATCATAAAAATTACCTAGATGGTCAACACGGCGGATTTATCAGTCCGCGTACATGTCCCTGAATTATTTCCAAGCATACTGGTGATTCTAGGCCAACCTCATCTTGGGAAGACCGAACAATCAATTTTTGCAGCAAACAAACTCATGGAAATTCATTGATTGTAAAAACTTCTGGTTTTAAATGAATAACCAAATAATTTTCGTGCATCATTATTGAACCGGGATGGCCCATCCGGTCATGCCAAGCAATAAATCCATGAACCAACTTCAAGTTGGTGCCAGCTTCAGGCTGCGCAAGCTGTGTATCTAAACACTTAAAATTGCTAGCTCCAGGCTAGTGCATTTCAGCTTCTGGCTGGATATGTTAAGTTTCAATTACTCAACTGCTAGCTTCAGGCTAGCTATATATGTGCCAATTTTAAGCTTATTTCTGCCACTCATGTCGGAAAAGATCAGAATTATTGAGCAATAATTAAAGTAGTGGCAAACTTTTCCAAAAACAAAACCTCGAAGATTGAAAAGCTTTGGAGTTTACTGACAAATAATGCAAAGTTTTTAACTACCGAAAAATCTTCTGGATCTTTTTGGAGACAGAAAAAGAGTCCACATTTGAGAAACTGACCCCTAGCTGTCTAATCTCAGACTATAAGAAGTGGAGGCAGTTGAGACAGGAAGATGCAGAAAACTCAGAAAACTCAACAAGACAAGAAAAATACCTTCCCCAGCTACTGTTTTCTTTATTGAGGGTGCCTCTCTAGGAAGAAGGAATAGGTTAGCTTATAGCATGGTGAATGAGCAGCAAGAGGAATTACCAAATGATCTAGCGAGAATTCCTCGTTTAGTGTTTGTTGATGAACTTCATTCATCTAGGTTCTTTGTAACTCCTACGGAAGAAACATTCTTCCTAGAGGACCAAAGCAATCTAAGGGCTTCCTTTTATGGCTCGGCTAACTCTATTATGTTTTTCATATCTAATAGACTGCAGGATTTTCAGCTAGAGCCTTCATGTCAAATTTTAAATCAAAGCAGTTATTATCAGGTTTCCATGATGGCTCGGAGCGTCCCAAGGGTGACTGGGTTACCACCTACATGGCCTAAGGTACGACTTTTACTGTGGAATTGCAGGGGTGTAGCAAGAAGGTCCCAAGATTTTGTGCGTACCTTAAGGGATCTGAAGAATCAGTACAAGCCCAACATGGTACTGATTACTGAGACTTTGTGGCAAGCAGGAGAAAATCATGGTGTAATCCCACTCCGTTTTCCTACAACGAATCGGTTTGAGATACCTGGAGAAAACAACATGGGTGGTATGTGGTTCTCCTGGAACGACAGTGTTAGGGTCAACATCAACAATGAGGCTCAGAGTTTTAGAGTCAATGTTGTACCCAACAGATAAATATCTGTATAAACTTATGTATGAGGACAATTCCTCTTTGAATGTTCTCTAGTTATGGATCCATTATGCAATAATAATATGCATATTTTCCCTTTGCCATTAAAACCTCATCCAGGGCCATAAGCACAATTAATTATACTGTCTTATTCGCTTCAGGGAATAGAGTAGAGTCAATTCAACGGGATCCATAATAATCTCTTTTATTACTGTAAATGGGGGTTTCTGTACTCTTCAAGAGTATTAGCTCTTCCAGAGCGTAAATATATGATCTTCTAGATCATAGTAAAGCATGCGTTCTTCAGGAACATATTCAAACTTATGCTCTTCTGGAGCGTATTAAATTTTTTTATTTCGAGATTGTACTATCACATGTTATGTGAAATAGTTGACATCCACACATATAATTCTCCCCCTTGGATGTCAACTTGCATTGTCTTTAGGACAAATGCCTGAGCCATTATTCTAGAAATAATGATAAAATGCTGTAAAGTAAATAAAATAAAATAAAATAGCACATAATAATAAAACTGAAACATAAATTAAAATTATTCAATATATACTGGCTTGCACCTTCAGGGTAAGCAAGATAATAACAGTATCCATCATCGGATGGTCATACAATATCCACCTTCTGGTGGTCATAAAACATCTTTCTTCAATTTTCCTCAAAGATCTGCGGGATCTTTTGGCAGTAAGACATCTAGTCTTTGCTGTATAGTCGCTTTTTATTGCGTCTGCCAGACAATTTGCATTTAAAATGCATTCGATGCCCATAACAAATTTCTTCCAGAAATTTTAAGGGCCTTCAATTAACATAATTCCAAAATTTAAATAAATAAAAAACTTAATTAAAAAATAAATAAACATGGGCCTTTTATAAATTAGCCCAGTCAAAAATAAATAACCGAAAATTAAATACGATGGGCCTTATATGAGCCCAAGAATAACGTAAATTAAAGCGAGAATTAAATGCAATGGGCCTTGTACGAGCCCAATCAAAACGTAAATGAAAACGAGAAATTAAATATAATGGGCCTTTTCGTAGCCCAATAAATAACCGAAAATTAAAGGCAATGGGCCTTTTATGAGCCCATTTGTAATTTAAATAAAAACATAAACATAAATTAAATAGAAGCATAATAATAGATATAATATACACCTACTCGATAAATCTTTCGGCAATAATAATGACATAATAATAAAGAATATATAATATATATATATGCTTATTCGATAAATCTTTCAGCAATAATAATAGCATAATAATAAAGAATATATAACATATATAGAAAGGATGAAAGTAGTAATAAGAAAAGTTTTAGAAATAAATACCTTAATAGAGTAGAGACTCATGCTGATAACGTGTTATAAAATTGGGGAAGATTTTCACTATTTGATGGAATAATACAAACTTGATCAAACTTGATCAAGGTAATAATACAACTTTGGTAATAATAATACACTTTTGATAATACTATGTAGAAGAGAATAATAAATTTAGATGGAGGGAGATTGGAAGAGAAATGTATGAAATGAGAAGAGAGTGAAGTTAATGGTGGGTTGTAAGTGTATGAAAGTGAAGGAATGAAGGGGTATTTATAGTTGGAAATGGGCGGATAAAAACAAATAAGTATGATTAATTTAAAAGGATAAAATCAAAGGGATGTTAGGTAAAGGAAGATGATATTAGGATTAGGACAAATGGAATTATGGAGGGTAATTAGCCAAAGAGATAAGTAGAAGTTTGGTGTATGGGTAAAGTATTTACCGGGGGGAAATTCGGGGTATGGTAAAAATGAGTTTTACTGGATGGTAACAATGACATTCACCATAATTTATTTATAACATATTTATTACCAGGTGTTCTCTTGCATTGAGCCCGGGTCCGTAGTACACCTTTAATAAAGATAAAAAGATAAAAAAAAAATTTCATCCCTCTAGGCCCAGAAAAGCCTAATTAGAAAATTAAGCCTTTAGGCTAACATGTTGGCCTTAACGTTGGAAATCATCTCTACTTTAGATTTTAGCTTATTTGTATTCCTCTATACAAACTATTTGGCCTAATTTGATCTCTTTTACCAGAATATGGTAGAAATTGTTGATATGGCAAGTTTCCACATGTCAACTATATGGGACTCAGATGTCAGGTTCAACCAAGAAACTAAACTTGTGGATTGTAGTCGTAGCTAACGTAGACTTGGCATATGAGTCCCACATAACTTGTCACGTCAGCAAGTCTCATCGGAATCCTGTGAAATAGACCAAATTAGGATAATTGGGGTGAACAAATAGATAAAAAATAAGTTGAAAACTAACACATGGATGACTTCTAACTTTAAGAGCCAACACACATATCCAAGGTTATTAAACCCGACCTAGCTATTGACCCGTTTCAGTGGCCGGGTCACAATTTTAGAGGTCTAACCGGGGTCTAACTGGGGTCCAACCGGGTCTGACCGGTATTAGCAATAATAGTAAAAATATGTATATTTTTACATAAAGGTCCAACCAAAGGTCTGATCATGGTCTGACCAAGACAATTTTTGTGAATTTTTTGACTTTTAACCCGAAAAAAACCGAAAACGAGTCACAAAACCGGAAAACCCGAAGAACCCGGCATGACCCGGGTACAAACCGGAGGGGTAAAAACCTGGATTTGTCTCCGGATCGTGGTTAACCTGGTTCAACCGGCCGGGCCGGGACAGGTTTGATAACCATGCACATATGAGAAAAGGGTTTAATCCATAAACAAATTCTCTATCATGCCTCAATTAATTAACAAGTTTGGGCCTTACCCCACCCGATGGGACTTTTTTCGAGAACATATCCCCATTAGAAGATTCACCCCACTATAAGTAGAAGAGTAACTCAGCTTGGATCCACAATAGTCAGAGTAAAACTCCTAATACTGAATAGGAAACCAAAAATAATGATACAACGGAGCCAAACAAACTAAATAAATTAGAGTTTATGCCGCTTGAAGTGCAATCAGGTGGGACCCTCCATGCATAGTTATCAAAACTGCCGACTAGCGGATTCAACCGGCCGGACCGTGATCTGAAGGGCAAATGAGTTTGTAGGAGAGTTGTTTACCATAAGTAACAAAGAAATACGACTCGGGTTAGAGTCCTCGTGTATGTAGAAAACCTCATTTTGGAGACTCACCCACTATTATCTAGGTGCGCCACCCGAGTCGAGCTGAAATTAGTCTGGTGCCTTTGATGTCCTTAAAGATGGGGATACCAGTGGGAAACAAAAAAAAAAAGAAATAGGACTCAAAAGAAATAGGACTCAAATGACAATTTTTTAAAGAATAGAACTTAATTACAAAAAACGAAAAGAATTAAAACTTAAACAGTAGTTACCCTTTTCTAACTTGGAACAAACTCTTCAGAATTTACTCCCTCGGTCCCTCCCCATTCTGAAGTAAACTTTACAATGAGCTAGAAAAAAAAAAATTAGAAAAGCAAAAGTAAACCTTTTTTACTGTTCCTCCATAAGCTACCTTAGCGAGCTCTACTTTAGATCCCACAAGGAGTCTCCTTAGGCCGTCACCGCATCACAATTAGCCACGATACACCGCCGCCAGCGCCAGGCGCCTAGGTAGTCAGTCATGGATGTACTGGTAATTATGGTGTGCTCATGTATTAATTATGGTTTGCTAAACTGTTTAGTTGCTCCACAGCCCATAATGGAGGAGGGTAGTTCTCCAACCCTGTCAATCCCTTCTTCAAACACCACCCCCATACCCATAAAGAAATGGGCCTCCACATGGCAATGGAACAGCCACACCCCGGGATTATCCGCCTTGAACCTCACCGCCGTCCAACTGTAGGGATGCAGCGGCACCGTATTCTTCATGATCGGGTCCACCAGGTTGTACTTCTCCGGGTCCTTATACGGGTCGAACTTCCCCCTCCCGTACCCCAACACCCAAAAGTCATGCCCGTGGAGATGCCAGGGATGCGTCTCGCTGTTGTTCACCACCATGGAGTTGGTGTTCTGCAGAATCACGTCGACTGTGGCGTCGAAGGGCAGCCGGTAGACGGCGTCGGTGGTGGTGCCGCTAGCGTTGGGGTTCCTTTCGTAGATGTTGAGCTTCAGGAAGTCGTACCCATCGGGGGGCGGGATTTGGGTGAAGGTGTGGTGCATATTCTCCTTGAGGGCAATCAGGTAAGGGGTATGGGAGAGGTTGAAGGAGACGTTGTTTATGGACCAACGGCGGTAACCGTTGACGTCGTTTTGTGTGTTCAAGAACAGCATGACCCTGTCGGGGAATTTGGGAGGAGGGGTGATGAACCCTTGGCGGGCCTTGATGCGCACACTTTGGTTGAACCGGGGATCCACGTCTCCCCAGTAAGGCCCCGGTGGCGGAATCGTGGGAGGAGATCTCCTTGGATGGTTGGGGTAGTAATTGAAAATGGCCAGCCCCGGTGGGGTTGTCGCATTCCTGCTCACTACATTTGTGGTTGCCCAGTAATTCCTGGATGGGTCTTGGTCGGTTCTTACCAGGACCGAATATGTCTCCCCTGAGTATATGAATAGGTTCTGTACCACAAATGGCTCCACGTAGTGACCGTCTGCTTCCACTACCGTCATATTATGACCCTGCATATACATATGTTTCAAAAAATGGATGAGCTCAGTTATATTATACATTTATATATATCCGTTTGATTTGATTAAACTCTAAATAATAATAAAATTTCCTCCAGTTTCTCAGTCGAGGATCACCTCTATTTGGAAACTAAGAGCCGATAAGGCTGTGACGCTAGTGATCCTTAGTCGATATGTTTTCCCAGGGACTACTGTCATGGAATAAGGAGAGCATTCGGGATTTGAGGCATTGCAATTACTGGCGTCTGTGCCGGGTGTTGAGCAATTGAATCTACCCTTTCCTTGTATTAATAGTGACTGAAAACCAATGAAAAGGAAAAATGTTAGTGCATTGTAATAACAGGGTCTCCCTGCTGCTCAAAGATATTACAGCAATCAGAGTTGATACAACACAACTTGGTATATATATATATTACCTGAGGCTCTCCAACCCAAGTAAAGTTTATAGAGGATAATCCAGCTGCTTGCTCGTAAGTGCTCTTGTGATACCAATCGTTAAGGATGATGCTTCGATCATAATCATAAGCAAATGGTTCGGATTGTCCGTCAGGGAGTGATACCCGAATGGATCCATATAGCCCTGCTTCTCTTTGCATTCCGTAATGAGCATGGTACATATATGTTCCAGGCTGCACATCAAAATTTTGCAGCGGAGTATTTTGTTAGAAACATTGAAACTAACCCCTGACAGTACTGGATCTGAAAATCAATATTAGACTGCTCCTGGGCTTACTCTGTCTACAACGAACTTATATGTGAAGGTGTCACCAGGCAAAATCGGACACTGTGTCACCCCCTCTGTGCCATCAAACCAGGGTGTGCCGATCTGTTATCAAGACAAGTCAAGATTTGATCAACTAGAATCCAAAACCAGGAAATGATGGAATTAATGGAAAGGTAATTAGTACTATTAAAAAGGAAGAGGCTATATAGTGTGTGTGTGTATTATACCTGTCTGATTCCATGCCAATGGATAGCCAGGTTCTCAGTTAACAAGCTGTTGGTGACCTCAACAATGATGGTGTCATTTTGCTGGGCCAAGATTGTTGGTCCTGGGGTCCTTCCATTGATTGTGATCACCAGCTTCTTGTAACAATCGGGAGACTTGAACTCGTACTTGACATCCCATTTATAGTGACGAATTCTAGCATCAGCAACTGGGGCATTATAAGTGATAATCAGTGAAACAAAGAGACACAGAGCCAACAGTTGACTCATCATCCAAAATCAAATTAACTTACAAGCCCAGCCAACCAAGTGAATCAGTTTGGGGGCTTTTGAAGATAGTAAGAAGAGACTCGGAACTCTAAAACTGGTTAGGGAGGGAAGGGCATGGAGGAGTTGGCACATTAATATATCTAGGGGAAGCAAGGCATGTTGCTTTACCGAGTCCAGTCCAAGTTGTTAAGACAGAAAAGAGAAAGTACCGCGATCTTGCTGGCAAGCCTGACTTTGAATCTTCCATATCATACAAAGGTCAACCAACTAAATTTTGCTGGGTTGCCTGCCGTATCAATCTAATCATTGGTCACACCTATGATAAAAGGTTTAAAGCTACCATCTTTACCTATTCTTTTTATTTTACTTTACGAGCTACAATTTGGGATATATAAAATAAAAAGACTATTAGGGTAACTTTCTATATGTTTTTTTCTTATATATATATATAAATCATCCAGTTTTTATTAATGAGTTCTATATTGTAATTTAGTATGTTCACTAAGTGCGATGGATGGCGAAAATCTTTGATTAGTTATAGATATGGGTTTGAATTTTTGCTCTTGAGACACAAAATAAAATAATCTAAATAAGTTTATATTGTATTGCTTTTCTCTTGATTCACACTCCAACCGAACATGGAACAACCTGTTCGTCCATATCCCTTTTGTCGTCAGCGTAAACTTTTAGATTTTAGCCTTTGTTTTCTTCTCCCGCGAAGACCTTTAATGAATACTTATTCGAAGGGAGTTTTAAAAAGAAAAATACTAATTCAACGGCGTTCCCCTTTCCTAAAGAAACGCGGAAACGTCTATTTTGAATTTTATTTCTCCGTTTTACAGTAAGCAAAATTGCTTTAGAATCCAAAGAATTTTGTAAACCCACTGCACGTCATCAGAAGAAACAGTCTCCTGCGCTATATTGACCGATACCATAGTTTAAGTCTTTTTTTTTTCTCTCTTTTCTCGGTCAATAGTTTAAGTCCTATTTTAGATGTTATGGAAATTGGAATGTTCAATGATCGATCCAATTATCGATGATCGATCCAAAGTCCACCTGTTTATCAATAAATTCGATTATCTCTTGCCTTTATGCTTCCTGCCTTAAAAAATATCTATCCCGGACCGCAGTTAAGTTGAAAAGTTAAAAGTTGGAATTGTGGGGGGAAATTCTTCCGAACCAATGCAAAGAAAGAGAGAATTCGTGCAACTTGCTCTTTTTGTTTTGTTAACATGTTATATAATATAACCAATCAATGCCTGGAGGTATGTGTAGAAGCAAAACACTTATCGTTGCCGTTAAACAACAATAAAATTATATAACAAGATCCGTTGAGAGGCATTACATTTATTACTCTGCATGATGATTCCTTCCAATGGTCAATCGATCACAATTTGTGAGCTTATCTCCAAGTTGACTCTATAAAAAAACTTATCCATCACAATTGGCTTGAGCCGGACCCATTGTTGTCAAACATGGATCGGCCCGGCCGGTTGAACTCGGATAACCGTGATCCGGAGACAATTCTGGATTTTTTATCCTTTCGGGTTATACCCATAAAAAATCCAGTCGGGTCAAGGTGGGCTTTCCGGGTTTATTGACCTATTTCTGTTTTTTTTTTAGAATCAAATTAAATTTTATTGCTAAATGAGTTAGGAAAAGTCCTAACAATTGTATAGAAAACTGTACAGCAACTAGCAGGAACTAAACACATATTCCTGTACAAAAAATAACTATATATCTACCCAATGAAAATAATTCTTTAGGAATTACATAAAGTCTGCAGTTCAAATGAAAGTGGCATTGGTTTCAGATTAGTTAATCCCTTAAACCTCGTCTGCATATCAGTGCAAATTTCAGTGACAATGCTATCAGCAGACCTAAAACAACCAGTGAAAATTCTACGGTTTCTCTCCCGCCAAATATGGTATATACATGCAGCCCATGCTACTCTAAGTATCAAAGATTTCATATTCCTTTTCGGTAACTGGCTCTTTGCCCATTGGAATTCCAAACTCCAATCACCAACATGTCGTTGAATAGAGCATAGAGAAAGTATTTTCGACCATATGAAGGAGGAACAAGAACATGCAAAGTAAAGATGGTTCCGGCTCTCAATTGGATCAGAACAAATGAAACACCCCGACCCAAATTTACTCAACAAACAGTAATTACCAAATAACAATGCCGACACGTGGCACAGATAGTAAATACAAAAGGAAAATCCGGCCCAACGGCCCAAAGATAATATCATGTCACCCGACCCCGGGTACAACAGTATCATAAGCACAGCGAAAGCAATTTTAATAATACAGCAATAGTATGAATCGACTCGATGCAACTATGGATCCAGATCCGTCGGAGGAGATGCCGCAGCCTGCCATGATGCATATCTACACAAAGAACAACGTAGCCTGCCGATGGGGCAGGTGAGGGGTGAGATTCTCCATAATCTCACCGACACATAACCAATGATGAACAACATAGCATATACTTAACAGTCAAGAGCAAATCAATACGGCATACGAGTAGAGAACAGAACACTGAACAAATACAGTCATTAAGAACAATGCGGACTATGCAAATGTCCACCCCATCGACTATGCAATGCACTGACCATCTAATATTGACTGTACCATACACTAGCGCCCGACCAGGACACCTCAACTCAACTACATATTGCGTAACCGACCCAGTCTCAACAGACTATACAACACATACTCTAGTCCTGATAGACTATACTCAACAGAGGTTCCTCATCGTATGATAACATACCGTTACTGTGCTTGCCGATCATCTAATCCGGTACCAAAACAATCTCAAAATCACGTGAGCCTCGCTCACCGGGTAGCCGGAAACCTGCACGGACCATACCCAATCAACATCTCAAATCGGTCCCCGGGTAGAATCACAACACAGCAACAGCAACAGCAGCCACCACAGCAACTCGTAACCACAACAACAACAATTCTCATCTCAATCTCTGGGTATCGACATACCCTTAGAAATGACAATAGCCCAACTGTCGACCACAATCCGACAACCAACATATCTCATTATCCGATCAAAAATGACAAGTGACACTCATCCGACAATTATCAAAAGAATCCGACAATAAACAAAGGACAACTGGAAACCGATGCCATCAACAATAGACTACTCACGACCAACGACAACAACAACACCCGCGATCCGGCAACCTATGCCGACCACGGTCAACCGACTATACTGACAACCTCCCAGGGTATGATCATGAGACAACATGCATATGAACATAACACATCACCGCCCAGCAAGGCAAAAACACATCTCAAACAAGACTGAGCCAAGGCCAAAAGAATATCTTTTATTATGACCAATTTTATCTTTCGGGCCCTGTCACTGGACAAGATAGGGTTCAGACCTGGATATCAACATATTTCGGGTGCCAGACCAAATCCAAGAGAGCCCAGGGATAGACATCCCAAAAGAGAACCCAGGGATAGACATCCCAAATATATCAACGGGATAGACATCCCAAGCATAGACATGCTTACCACAAGTAACCCAGGTCATGGCCACCGCAAAACAGTCTTTACCCATCGAGTCGTACCACTACTTACCAAGTGACATTAAAGTCGTCAACATAATTTCCAAGTATCCAATTTCTATTTCCAATATCCATTATCAATTTCCCATGGTCAATACTCCAACAACAATCACAACAGCAATAATCACGGCATTCAAATATCCAACAGTGAATATCTCAGCAGTTCAATCAAACAACAAAGCACACAAGGTATTGCGGTACATATCAAAGGAAATCCACTCTTACAACAAATATCAGCAAATATCACAAAGTTAACAACAACAATAACCATAAGATGCAATGGAACCTATGTAGTTCCAAGACCAACCATCCCGGCTATCACGGGTGGAATGACGTATATGCAACCTCACCTGATACTCCTCGGAAGCTGGTATCCGGTTAAGCCTTGATATTCCTATAATATAACAACAATAATCATTTATAATGCACAAACAAAATGATTATGCATGATGTCGGTTAACAGTTATTAGACGGCTTCTAAGATCATTTTATTATTTTCATAATTATCTTATTCATTTTTGTGGAGATTACCAACAACCTATTTCCCATCTGATATACCAATCATATTCAACATAATTCAAAACCAAAACCGAGCGGCCAAGCCGACATCTCGGCCCTTAGGCTGCTTATGTCAAGAAAGCATATATACACGTACACATGAATGTAATGTATATTTAAGAAAATATATTTGTAAATAAATCTAGTCACGACCCGTTAAATACTCATAGTCCATATGACGTAAATAATATTATTCCCGATTAAATACTAAATACTTATATGTTTTATATACAATAATTATATAATAATGGAAACGATAAATACGTCAAAATATTATTCACATAGTATATCCTATAATAACTCGTTTAATGGAAATTATCTCCAACGGTATGAAATTAACGTAGCCAATGTATAGCATAAAATATTTGTGCGAATTTGTAGTTGTATTATTTATAATTAGATATCTACATATATAATCATAAGTGCATGTATACATAAAACTATAATTGTTAAGTAAGGATATAGTCTAACAATATCTAAGCCGGTGAAAATAGCTGCAATGCATTATACGATATATTCATATACTTGTAATAGATCAATAATTAAGATAAGGTATAGGTCCAATATTATTTTTGCCTAAAAGAAATATAAATAACGTTATAAAAGTATAACTATATATATAGCCGATACTATTTTAGTTATTAAAAGTAAATGTAATAGAGTAATTATATATGCTTAAGCCTTTTATCTTAATTAGCCCGAATAAAGTATAAATTCGATGAACCGGAGTGAATAATACTATGTACCTTCTTTTGTAGCCCATTCGGAAAACAAATTAAAAACATAAATAAAAGACATAAATGAAGTCAAAGCATTAATTATAAAATTAATATTAGATAAATTAAATTAAACGTTCGTTTGTTAACGCCGTTATAAAAGTCCGAGTCCGATAATAATGCATGGTTAGTCCAAGAGTCCGGGTTTTTACCCAAAGGTCCGTCTCCGAGCCTGCCAGAAAATTCTCAAGACTGCTGGAACCTCGCCGGATTCCGGCCAAGCACTGTTCACAGAAACCAAGACCCACAGAAACAGCACCTTCTCTGCTACTGCCAATGTCTACTCCAAACAACAACAACAACAGCACTACCGTCACCCGTGAGCAGCAACTCAACTGCCCATTAAACCTTAACCAACACACATGAAACCAAGACCACGTCCGTAACCCCAACACCGGTAGCATACCCTCACGCATCCACCCTCCAAACGCCGAACACGAATCCGTGCTCAACACCAATACCACTCGCCAGAAATCACCACCAGCACCATCTCGAAAAACAATCCAACAACAAAAAACCACATCCAACCCGATTAGCAGCAAATCCACAAAGAAAGGGAATCAAGGAAGGAGTAGAAGAGAAGAGGGAGGGGTATGGCGGCTCACTTACCCACACGGCATCCTCAATCGGTCGAGCTATGGCGAGGAGAGGTCTAAACCGGACGGCGGCGCCTTCTCTGCCTCAGTGGTGGCTGCGAGCAGAGGCGGCAGAGGGAGAAGAGAAGGCTGTAGCGGTGACGTTTGGCGGTGCGAAGGGGAGCGGCGGCGGCTTCGTCTCTTCTGCAGCAGCAGAGGAGGATGACGGCGGATTGGAGGGGCAGGTGTGTGGCTGTCGGTAGCAGCAGGTCGAGGAGGACGTCTGGTCGGCGACGCGTCAAAGGCAGAGGAAGAGGAGGAGAGCGCCGTCAGGTCTTACCGTCACAGCCACACAGGAGCGGCGGCGGATCGCTGGTCATGGCATCGAGGCAGACCAGGCCGAGGCAGCAGGGGAAAGAGTCGGAGGCGACTCGAGCACGAACCTCCGGTGGCGGCGGCTTCGATCAACTGAGAGAGGAAAGGGAGAGGGTTTCCGGTGAGGGGAGAGGAAGAAGAAAGAGAGAGGGGTGCAGAGGAATCGGGGAGGAACCGGTGAAGAGGGGAGAAAATAAAGAAAAGAAAGAAAGAAGATGGTGGAAGGTGGGGAGAAAGTGGGAGAAAAGATAAGATTTAAAAAAAAGAAGGTGGAGAAGGTGGGTGTGGCCGGTGGGTGAGTGGAGGAGAAAAGAAAGTGGGAAGAAAGATAAGAAAAATAAAAAAAAGGAGAAGAAAAAGAAAAGGAAGAAAAGAAAAGAAAGAGAAAAATGAGAAAAGAAAAGAAACGGGAGAGAGGGTGAGTTAGCCCGGGAGAGAAAAACGTGTCACGAGTGTCGGTCAAATTATCGATCCGTCAATGGACCAAATTATCCTCCATTTCGGCTTTAACCCGTTAAAAGCATAAGGGTATATCCGTCTTTCCGTCAAATTCCGTCCCGTGTCTGAAAATACAACTTGGGCTCGAAAAATCCGACTAATTCTCCTGAGCGTTGCCCAAGTCTCGGAATAAAAAACCGAGGCTCGGTTAACAAAAGACACACCAAAACGTCGTATACTCTAGTGGTCGAAACGAAGCTCGTTTATCCCCGATAAAACTCTCGGAATTAACTCGGGATGGTAGAATGCTCGATTAACCGTGATAAAAATTTATTTACCACAGTAAGAGTTAAAATAACTCGGTAAAATCACGAAAATTTTACCCGGGTCGTTACAACAAAATAGACATGAAGTGTTTGAAACCAAACCCCATCTCTGAAGTCTAGCACGAGTGTGCAGACGGTCAAGTGTGGGCAACCATGCTATGAAGCTGTGCTTCGGTATATTTCCAGGAGACCATATAATTTTGAACCAATCAACCTGATTATGCTTAACCCGAATTGAATCCCAAGCGCTCTTTATTGAAAATTGACCAGAGACAGATAGATTCCATACAATTGTATCAGAGCATAGTGTCGAGGAAATACATTCAGCTTCAGCTTTAGGTTGTGCTATAAAAGGAGATCGTGATGTTGGCCAAGTCTATACACCATTTGAGATGAGGTCCCTCACCATAGCATGAAGGGGAATCTTGGATATTCGTACAAGAGCTGGATTTACAGAAGTTCTTAGAGATCCTCTTGGCAACCGGGAATCCCACCAGAAATAGGTGTTCCTGCCATCTCCAAACACATGAGATATACAGCTAGAAAATTTGCTGCGCAACTGTATGATTTTTCTGAAACTCCAGGAGCAGTCAGAAGGAATTGCAAGACTCCATACACTGTGATGCTTAATGTAGTAAGCATAAATCCATGCCACCCAAAGAGAACTGGCTCTTAACATAAGGTTTCATAGATTCCAGGCAATGCAAGTTGGATTCCAGCTTTTAAGTTGCTTAATACCTAAGCCGCCTTCTTGCTTTGGGAGTACAATATCAGACCAAGAGACCTTTGCTTTTCGAGCACTAGAAGCACTGGCTGACCAAAGAAAAGCTGCACAAAGTCGTTCTACTTCTTTAAGAAGTCGAGACGGCAATATAAACAGGTTGGCCCAATAATTTTGTACACTGAACAATACCAAGTTCACTGGTTGCAATCTTCCAGCAAAAGAGAGAAATTTTGAACTCCAATGGTTTATTCTAGCAATAATCTTTTCCACTAAGTACTTGCAATTTTGAAATGATATTTACCCAGAAACAAGTGGAACGCCTAGATAGTGCACAGGAAGGGTTCCAAGTTAAAAGCCACTAATTTGCAGGAATTGTTCCTTTTCAGCATCAAAAATACCTGCCATAAAAACTGCACACTTGACTGGGTTGAATTTAAGACCAGATAAAAAATAAAACTGATCAAGTACTTGCATCACTCCATAAGCAGAGATTGGACTACCATCTGTAAAGATCATGAGATCATCAGCGAAGCATAGATATGACAAAGAAACTTTGGAGCATCGTGGATGGTAAGGGATTAATTGTTCTGCAACAGCTTTATTTAGTAGACATGATAAAATTTCCATGGAGATCACAAACAAGTAAGGGGAAAGAAGGTCACCTTGACGCATCCCTTTCCCTCCTCCAAAATATCCGCAAAGGGATCCATTGATAGAGACGAAGAACTTTGCTGTGGTAAAGCACACTTTCAACCACTCGATGAATCGTGCTGGAAATCCTATGGCTGCTAGTACATTAAGAAGAAATCTCCAATCAACAAAATCAAAAGCTTTCATGAGATCGATTTTTATAGTACATCGATTTGATATTCCTGGTCGGTGGTAGTTATGTACTACTTTATGCGCTAGAAGAATATTATCACCAATTCTCCGGCCAGGTATAAAAGCAGTTTGATTATGGCTGATGAGATATGGTAGAAATCTCTGCAAACAATAGCTAGTATGCTGGAGATGCACTTATATAGTGTAGAACAGCAAGCTATGGGTCAAAATTTAGTTATCTTTTGGGCATTAGGAACTTTTGGGACCAGACTTAAAATTGTAGAGTTGAACCCTTTAAACAACTTGCCTGACTGAAAAAATTCTTTGACACTTTGAATGACATCATTTCCCACAATCAGCCATGCATCTATAAAGAATTCCGCATTATAGCCATCTGGGCCAGGAGCTTTGTTTTTGCCAAGAGAAAACATAGAGCTTTTGATTTCATCATCAGTTACATCCGCTACTAACATAGAGCAATGTTCAGCATTGACAAATTTGTGTAGTAATTGCTGAAAATAAGGGATAGTACCTCCTGAAACAGCTGGATTTGTGGTGCCAAGAAATCCAGAAAAATGTTGAACTATTTCAGATTCAATTTGCTGTGGATTGGTGAGTAAAACACCTGTGGAAGAGTAAAGTTGCTTAATAGTGTTTTCATTGATAAAACAATACGATGGCTTGTAAATATGAGAAGTGCTGCTATGGTTGTAGCTTGAATTTTGTAATATGGTTGCGCGATTGTTATGTTATCATATTCGTACTCATATATTGTTTTTGTTTGAATGGTTGTTGCGCACTATGATAGGTTGTCCACCGGGCTAACTTCTGTCCATGATTTGATTTAAGCCTGTGAGTGCCTTGTGGCATGCTTGCGGATGCTCATGGCAACTGGTCGCGGTCGCGCTTTGGCGGAGCGCAGGATATTTGGATCACTAAATTTTGAGGAACAAAAAATAAAAATTTTTAAGACCTAAAGTTGTTAGTATCTAGACTAGGGGACTTGTGGTAGCTTTTTCTAAAATCATCATAGAAAAAGAGATTGGATTTTAGGTAACTTGATACTAAAGGCAAGGGACTAGGATAAATAATCACTATTGAGTGACTTGGATCAAAAGCTATCTCACGTTATAAGTCTTAGTCTACTGAGGTCCAGTGAAGGTAGGAGAGTAGAGTGCTTTTAGAAGAGTTTAAGGATATAGAGTAAACAATGGGTGGCAACGGTGACTCGAAGAAGCCACTGTAGGAGCCATTGCATTCCTGTGTGAAACTATCAGGGTATCGTGTCAGACCTGATAGTTATTGCTTTAAGAAGCCTAGTTAATTTATATTGCCCCTCCATCATTTTTCTTGTGGAGACTAGGAATGGGAGAAGTTAGGTTGATCATCTGAGAAACACTCTTAAATTCCCAAATTCAGGGTATGTGGATATTGTTGGAAAGGGAGGAGGGTTGGCCTTGTGGTGGGATGATTCTCTTCAGGATGATGCCTCTAGTGCCACGCCCTCTTTTATTGACACGGTAATCTCCAACCCAGAAAGTGAGACCAAGTAGGTCGCTATTTTGTTTATGGTTTACTTATAACCGTAGTTTCGCTATTTTTGTTTATGGTTTACTTGTAAGAAAAGGTATAAATGTGAAGACCCAACCAAAAATTAATTTGATCCCTCACTACATCAAAGGAGTCTCCACCCGAATTTTATTAAGGACAAAATTTAGGGAAAAATCTTGACACCCATTACCCACAACAACCGGTCATACCGCACCAAAGATGTAGGATTCGGGGTTCATCACAGATAGGAAGGTGTTAAGCACCCATCCATGTTGGGGCGAAATCGTGTGCAATTGAAGATCAAAGTATGCCTTATGCATAGACAATAAGAGAAAGAAAACAAAACGAAAATAGAAGACAAAACAGAAAATAAACACATATTTGAGCTTGAGATTCCACCACTAGAATCCACCTTCGTACTCCAGCAATCAGGTTCAAAGCTCACGTAGTTCTCGCATGGCATCACAACAACACACATCACAACAACATCAACATCGTAGCAACATTACAACATCATAAGACAAAAACAAAATTTGGCTTGCATCCCGCTTTCAGACTAAGACTACTTATGTACCCGAGTGACTGGAGTCAAAGCCACGTAGTTCTAACATGGACTCACACAAAATTCAAAGCATCACAATCAATAGCATCAACAGCAAAAATCAAATTAAAGGGTTAGGGTTACCTCTTGAAGCCCTCCTCTCGCTCCCGTTAGCTTTTCGCTTCTCAACAGAATCTTGTCTTGATTTCAATCAACAACTGGTTCTAAAGGAGGCCGAATCAGCGTATGGCGTCAACAACAAAGTTGTAGATCTCTCTCTTAGCTTTCCGAAGACATCAAGAATGTAGTAATCCGACGTCTTTAGCTCGAGATATCGCAATTTTCCCCAACTGCGCAAGTGAGAAAGCTCCTCTCGGGTTTGCACTCTTTTCTCCACTGATTTGCTCCGATTGGCCTCCTTCTTCCTCTCCTCTTGCTCTCTTCTTACTATTGGGTTGGTGCTACTCCTCTCCATGAGATTGCTCCAGAAAATCAGCTCCTCTAATGCCTCCTATACTCAAAGAATAAGGATTTCTCCAAGCCTTAAGGCTTTAGGTGTGTAGAGAATAATTCTAATATATGTCCTTCTTGTGTGTAATGGGGGAGGGGGGAGGGGTATTTATTTATAATGTTCAAGGGATAAGGGGTCATCCTAATGATCCAAGGATCGAGATTGAACCCCTAAATCTGAAAGTTATGGGCTAGGAATCAGAGAAAAAGGCAAAAAGAAGATTCTGGAACCATTGAACGCCATAGCCCCGACAGTCATGTCGTGACGACCGACCGGCCCTTCAAAGCCCGTCGGTAGCGGCGCACATGTCTTCATGTCCGCCACCGACTGCACAAGTTTTTCTTTTTTCTTACTTTTTCTCCTCCAATCCGATTCCTAGTTAGTTTCTACGCCTTCTAGAGTATTCCTTGTCCCAAAAAACACCCTAAACTTGTATCCTCTTCCAATACCTTTTCTTTTTATCAAACCCACATCAAATTATTCCTCTTTTCTATTAAAATAACCATAAAATAAAAAATAGGCAAAATATATATTTAATCCTAAATTTGCACGAAAATTAGGATTAAATTGGGTTGTAGGCACTGTGTTTAAATGGGCTATTATCTCTGGAGGATTCATATTTTACTAACCCAAACCTAATAACCCAAAATCAAACAAATAATTAAGGGCTAAAAATAAATAAAAAGAAATAAGCAAATAAAATACCCTTACTCTACTATATTAAATCACAAACAAATTCATGTCATTAATCAAATGACCTCATCAATCAAGGACATAAATATATTCACAATTGATCATAATAGAATAAATCATGGATCAAATGTGAGTGTTCACAATAAGCGATTTATGAAAGAATATTTCTAGGTTGAGAGGAACGAATCATGCTCTATAGTTTCTAGCTGACAACTCTAATGTTGTTGAATCAAAATAAGAAAAGAAGATAAAGAGGTGGGCCTGGAGTTGCTTAAGACTTTGGTTTCTTTATGGATAATAATGGTCTGTTGGACTTGAAGTATAAAATTTTGCAGTTTACATGGTGTAGTAATATTTAAACTCAAAGATGATAAAACTAGTGAGAAGCTATACAAAGACTTAGGCTCACAAGACTGGTTTCAACTGTTTCCCAATATTTAAGTCATTCATGAAGAGCCAATTAGGTTAGATCATTCTTGGTTGTATATACCCAAGTGAAGACATCAATTTCCTACTTTAGACTTGACATGAGATGGTAGGATTTTGAGGCTATAGTGGGTAAAGTGTAGAAGCAGGAACACTATGGGTCTAGAATGCTTCAATTGTCAAGGAATAATGCCCCGAATTAATAAAATTTCTATTTAAGGAAAATGTTTGAAAATTTCTTTTAAGGTATTTAAATTTCAGTACAATTTAAATTTTTTTCAACAAATTATTTTACTGTAAATTCTATAAAAATTTTATTTATTTATCTAAATACCTTTTCTAAAATTTCTTAAGAATATTTACATGGGATTCATATGAAAGTAATTATTTGGATTTTATGTTTAAAGTATTTAAAGTAGAAATTTATTTCATTTATTAAATAATTTTGGATATGGTTTGTGAAGCGCCCCGACCCGTATTTACCGTACAGGGTAAACACGTGCCAGAACTGTTCTTACTACAATAGCAGACAGTACATACAAAATAAAATACAATACATGCAAACCACATATACAATATCCGACACCCGACCTCGGGGTCCATTATTCAAGCCAACATTCCAATCTGATCAACATCAAATATAATACAGCAGCAACAGCAAATTCACAATAGAAAAACAAGCAGCGGAAGACTAAAATGCAGATGCAGCGGTGTATGGATCCGGGTCAGATGGAGAAGTAAGCAGCAGCCAACGAACATCGTACCTGAACTACGATCAACCAAACCTACGGGATGAAACCCCGCAGGCGAGGGGTGAGTCCGAAGTGCTCACCGACGAAGGATAAACAGAGATATATTCAACTGTAATACTTTCGAAATAAGCACAACAATCTCAACAGTAATCACAACCAATCACAACACAAGAAAACTACCACAAGCAACTAACCAAGACCAAAAGAATGCTTAAATATTATCTTATTACCAATTTTATCTTCCGGGCCCGTCACTGGACAAGCTAGGGTCGTACCTGGTTATTTACTTCTCAAACTCAACCAGCCAACAATTTCTTATTTCCAAATTCTCACAATCAACAGTTCAATGATTTCTCACAATATCACAAACCAACAGCATATTTCAACAACATCATGGCAAGTCCACATCAACAAATAGCAACAGTAACATCAACAGTTTCCATAGCAATCATATAGCAGCTAATAACAGCTCAAGCAACAACAAATTCATACACAGCATTACAGGTACATATCCAAGGTTATCCATCCTCACCTTAGCCGATATCAAGTTTGGAACTGTCCAACTGACTCCAAGTCCGGCTCCTCAGGTATCAGCTCGTTATCAACTCCTATATCAAGCAAATAATATGCACATATAAGTGGTATGCAATGTCATGCTACTACTGTATTACGAAAATTAAATACGGACTTGTCTCTTTACGTCCCCAGGTTATTTCTATCGTCGTCATAATTCACCATTTAATTACTTAGGTCGGAAATATTTTACCCTAACTGTATCCGGTTATTATCCCGGTACGTATCTACTTTGATAATACCCTTTCCAATTCATTTCTACAAGTATGTACTTCCCAAATTAATTAGTATTTACCATCTACATATTTCAAAAATAAATATTTCTCATATGGTATACCATATATTTTCCAAAATTATTAATTACTATTACTATTATTATTATTATTTCCATGATTATCTCCTCTATTTAATTATTCTACTATTGTTTATCACATTTATTTTTTTCCTAGAACGCTATTTATTCCCAAATTATATCTATTTTACTTCCAAAATGTTACTTACCTAAATTATATCCCTTTTACTTTTTTTTCCAATTATTTCCTTTTTCCAGAATTTTAAATCTATTTTAGAAATTTATCTTCTTCTTTTTTTTTTTTCCTGGGCTGGGCCTAAACAGTGCTGGCCCAACTCAATTACTAAGCCCACACACACCCTAGCCCACTGGCCTACATCCTTACCCAAAACGCAGCCCAACCCAAAACCTATCTATTCAGCCCAAGTACTTAACCCAAATACCCAACTCACGGCCCACACTTCCTAGCCCAAATCCAACCCTAAACTCACCCCAACCCGTTTCCCTCTCGCGGGTCATCTCGACCCGAGCTCCATGTAGCCGGGTCGTGCTCACCTGCAGCGACGGGACGACGGCGTGTGCTTGGTTTGATGGCAGCGGTGTGTTCTGCAGGTGACGGTGGCGGCGCGACTCGTTGCAACGATGGCGTGGAAGGAAGGAGGAGGAGCAGGGATGGTGTGGCTCGGGCGGTAGCAGTGGTGGTCGGCAGTGGTGGTCTCGGCCGGCGTGGGTGCTCACGGGAGGAAGAAGAAGGAAAAGAAAAGAAAAGAAAAAAAAAGAAAAGAGTAGGACGATGGCGTTTTATGGTTTGGGTGTGTGTGTTGTTTATGTTGTTTTGTTCTCTTTTTTTTTTAGTTGGATTTGTGAAGGATGGGGAATTGTTGGTTCTGGCAGTGATGTCTTGTGCAGAGTTTGCAGATGAAGCGTTAAGGCAGTGAAAAGAAGATGGTAAGGTAGAGATGGTGATAGGCAAGAGGTGGTGCAGGCAAGGAATAAAAAAAAGAAGTTCACGGGCATCACAGGAGCATGAGTTCACGAGCGTACAGGGACAAGGCGGCTGCTTTATGCAGTCGTGTCCCGTCCGGTCCAGAAAATATCAATGATACCTCCTAGATAAATTTCTAGCCCGATAATACGAGGTTAAACCTGACTTTTCTCGACATTCCTGGACC
>JAKUCV010000980.1:5671-18604 GCA_028386065.3 Turnera subulata | reverse complement strand
CTTAAATATTGGATAAGTCTTATATTAAATCAGTAAAATGTCTATACCCTAAATATAATCGGGTCATAAACAGGTACCTATCGGGTTGGCGGGTCAACCCGCTACCTGACCTGCTAATTTTCGTGTCGTGTCGGGTCGACCCATTTAACTAAACGGGTTGGAAATCTCTGACCTATACCTGCTAATTTCGTGTCGGGTTGTCGTGTCAATACCCGTTTTGCCAGGTCTAAAAAAAACCAGAGCGCAACGGTTACTCCCCGGTATCCACTACTACAAACCATAAAGCGTCTGTGGTCTCTCAAAAGTCAAAATATCGTTGTTGTCAAGAGAATAAAAAAAAAGTTTTTGAACTGGATGAATATTTAATATAAACAATGAAAAAAGATTAAATAAAGAGGAGGGAGAGGAGGATGAGTGGCCTTTAAAATGCCGCGGTCCAAGGGAACCGAGGAAAGGAGGAGAATCGTGGTCCCCACCACCACCACCAGGGGAAGCCTACTAAGCCTTAAAAAAATCCAAGCGCCGGATTCGAAACACCCAAATAAACTCCAGCTCACTAACCACGGCAGGATCCGAGTCACGCCTTCGCTGGATTCTCCCCCCTCCTTCAATTCCCGGAAATAATTAAACAAGGAAACTATAACTATCCCCCCACCCCACCAAATTACCATACACGATACATTGACGCCATTTATACACACAATATAATCCCCACCCTAATTTCTCGTCTCAAAAAAATCACACGAGAGACCTCCTTATCGACCTCACCCTCCAAAAAGGCAACACAAGAGAAAAAAAACACTCACTCTCTCTCTCTCTCTTCGTCTATTTCTCTACAATAAAAAAGAACCCTAACCCCCCGTCTCCCCCTATTTTTTCCCCCCCAAACACACACAAAACAGACACGAGCACACAAAAATCGACACCCGTAGCCGTTCAAATCGGGTTCTCGGGGCTCCGATACGTGGTGCCCGGGTGGTGTTCTAGGGTTTCAATGGTGTGGGATTGTGGCTGGAGCGTTTGATTTCGAGAGAGATCTGTTTAGGGTTATTTTTTCTTTGTCAGAATTTATTCCTTGTTTTAAATAGTTTACAACAGCGAGGGAGAGGAACAGTATTGTTAGGAGAGAAAGGAGAAGCGTAGAGTAATGGCTTTAACGGATAAAGAGCTGGAGCAACAGCTCGTGGAAGCTGGGAACAAGCTCCTCGACCCTCCTTCTTCCGGCGATGCGCTCCTTCAACTTCTCGACGTATGCCCTAATTTTGTTCTCCTTAGCTTCTGTTTTTATTTTTGCTTCTCCTTTCGTGTTTTGTTTTTATTGGTTTGTTGTTTTTTTTTTGTTATTTCTCGCTGTCACTTTAGTTTTTTTTCCTTCTTTAGCATGTGATGCTTTTTTTTTTTTCTAAAGTCGTTGTTAAATAGCTTTGTGATCCGTGTTTATTTTGTGCTTTTGAGTAAATGCTGCTTATATGCACGGGAAATAATTGAGTAGAATGATGTGGCATTTGGTTTAGTGGCTTAGGGTGCACCATGCATCACTTGATATATCATGTTCTGTGATTTTTATATATGGAATCTCTAGGCATAAAATTGTTTTCCTTTTTTTCTTCTTTCATTATCCTTTCGTGTTGTTATCGCTGTTTTGGTGTTGTTAGCTTGCTTGGTGTGCTTATCTGTATGTATGTGGAGTGGGCATCGAGTGCGAGGGTGGCACACATGTTGTGCTATACTAGTTGTGAAAATTGAGGAATAACAGTTTTGGACGGGTGAGTGAGTGTTAATCTTTTCCAGAGTTACGTTTGTGTACTGGGGGCTGGGTTTTATTAAGAGTTCGATAGATTCTGCATTCAATAACTTCTATGTTTAAGGGATATTTAGAATATGGTAATTGAAGTAATGCAATACTGTGATGCCTGGGTGTTGCTGTTTTAAAAATGTCCAAGCTTGTTATTGTGCTTTCCGGGTTTGGAATGGCTTATTTTTTTCTCATTCGATATATTGTGTGCTTGTTCGCTCTTAATTTTGAGTATTAGTATGTATGGGATGGTCTTCTGCTTTCTTAATTGGGAAATGACTTGTATTTTTCATTTTAGGGAAGCCGTATCTGCTATACGTTTCTGAGATCCTTGGCGTTAAATGTATTTCAGAATTTGCAATATTACATGTTGCTAGATTCCTATTTGCAAGTGATGAGGAGTGTGCATAAGAACAAGCCCATATCACTTTTGAGCCTAGGTTGTTGGTCTGGCGAGATATAATGTATCTCCTCTGTAAATTATATGCGGCATCAGAATTTTACATGTAGGATACTGCTTATTTGTGACTTCAGATAATTGGATAGGGATAGATTACATATACAACTTTGATCTATACCTTTGTGAGAATGAGTAGATTGATAGAGATAGGTTAGAAGACTCGCACCGGGAAAACTGTAATGTTAGAATTGCTTACTTTCAGTTTGGGCTAAATGGGAATTTGGGACAGCGGTTAATTGTACGATTAAATATTTTTCTTATTATGGTAACTTTGCTGAAAAGGTGATTTTACTTGAAATAGTTATTTTTGTCTTCCAATGATCTAGCATGTCTGTAAAATTATCTACATGTTTCATGGCAATGGTTTCCTATTTTTCCTTTATGAATGAGAATAGCACGGCTTCTCTTTTTCTCTTCTGTCTCTTCTATGTCTTCAGTTGCTCTTTTGTCTATTTTGTAATTTTTAGCAATTGTCAAGTATCCTTACCTAATTAATTTTTTCTGTAGTGCGACAACTTGTTCACTGCACACAGTTTTTGTTGAAATAACAAACGATCTCCTTTTCTATAGTTATTGGAAAATGGAAATTGTCCTGTCTATGCAGAATAACATCTGGGCACTGTAGCTGCACAAAATGTAGGACCATAATTTTTGTGAAGCATTTTCTTGTATATTTTTTGATCTCATCCCTTTTGAAATTTTAAGTCGTAGTTCCAGGAAACATCTCACAGTTGTCCAAAAATAAATCTTTTGCTTGCCTTGTTTGTATACTTTAAGATGTAGTTGTACCCATTTTTCCGGTTGTAAAGGACAATACTTCTCTAAGTTTCAGCTTGCCTTCCTAACCTTAGTTCTCCAAATGATCTTGCTTTAGACATGATCTGCTATGCGATTAGGTTTTAGCACGTTAATGTTCCGGCTTTTGGTAGGACATTAAACTATGTGGATGTTGAATTCTTTGTTTTCCTTACTCTACTATTTACCACACCTTAAGCTGGTATCTGCTTTTTACGTAATATGTTTTATATGTATGCATAGTTTTGTTTCTTGAAAATTGTATATGCAATATCTAACTTTGTGTTTTCTTTCCTGGTAACTGTAGCAAGTTGAAAGTTGCTTGTCAAAAGTTGAGCAGTCACCTTCAGAATCAATGCATAGTGCACTTGCTCCATCACTGAAGGCATTGATTGAGGATCGACTTTTTAAGCATTCAAATGCAGATGTAAGAGTTGCAGTTGCCTCTTGCATCAGTGAGATAACAAGAATAACTGCTCCGGATGCTCCTTATGAGGATGATCAGATGAAGGTACCTATACTTACTGGTTTTGTCATTTTCATATCTTTGACAGGTGCAAGGGCTGTTTGATATCTAGTTGTTTTAATCTATATGATGGTAATTTTCTTTTGTTTTATTCAATGCCTTATCAGGATGTTTTTCAGCTGATCGTTTCATCATTTGAAAACCTAGCGGACAACTCTAGTAGATCATATGGTAAGAGGACCTCAATTCTTGAAACTGTAGCGAAGGTTAGGTCGTGCGTGGTGATGCTGGATCTTGAATGTGATGAGCTGATAATTGAAATGTTCCAGCACTTCCTCAAGGCTATAAGGTATGAACTGACATCTTCACTTGTAAGAAGCTTGTTGTCTTGTATTTCTTCAGTGCTGAAATGTTTTTTTGCTGTTAATCACTTCTCCTATATCCATTTCTTGGTAACTCTCTATACTTTTGGACATTTATATACATCATTGAATGGATGTTTTCTGCATATTACTATCCAGGTGTGAGTCAGTCTGAGTCAATTCTTGAATTGATTCTTGTTTGGAAAGTTTCACATGTATTTTCTCTGATATACTCGAATTTGTTGTAAGTGTCACCTCACTATGGTGCCTTCATGGCATATTTAGTACGATGCCCTGCGTGCGGTGAAGTACTGTGTCAATATTGAGAAAAGGTTATATCACCTGTCTAGGAAAGAGTTGGTCTGAAATAAATCTGGCGCCTATGCTTTTTCTTTTTTATTCTATTAGTTTGTATTTTATATGCAGAGGATTATTCAATTGGTGATAATATTGTCCACTGATTTGTTGTTTATTACTTTTCAGAGATAATCACCCTGCGACTGTCTTTTCTTCAATGGAGACTATTATGAGCCTCGTCTTAGAAGAAAGTGAAGATATCTCTGAGGAACTACTTTACCCACTATTAGCCACTTTAAAGAAGGATAA
Organism: Turnera subulata; assembly: GCA_028386065.3. Classification (NCBI taxonomy): domain Eukaryota; kingdom Viridiplantae; phylum Streptophyta; class Magnoliopsida; order Malpighiales; family Passifloraceae; genus Turnera; species Turnera subulata. Next base: position 14,120 of record JAKUCV010000980.1, on the reverse strand, counting down.
TGAGGTGTATTATCTGTTTTTTCAGTATTCTTCAGTTGCATTGTGTTTTCTGTTGCTTTAATTTGTGAGAATTTACTTGTATCCAGGCCCTACCTGTTGCACAGAAGTTGGGGGAGAAAGTGCTTGAAAACTCCTCTACTAAGGTTATACCTGATATTAATGCATTTTGGAATTCTGGAATTCATATCGATTTTGCTTCATTTGCATGCTCTTCATTTTTTCCATTGTATACTTAACAATGGTCATTGTTTCTTTAGGAAGTTCTACCTGTCGCTCGGAGGTTAGCGGAGAAAGTGATTGAAAGCTGTGCAGCTAAAGTTAAACCTTACTTGATAAATGCAGTGAGGTCTCTTGGAATTCCCTTGAACAAGTACAGTGATATAGTTGCTTCAATATGTGAAATTGAAGAGGATGATGTCCATGAAAATAATGTCTCGGCTGCTGATGAAAATAAGGTGTCTTTCTCATCTTTTTGGTACACCCTTGTATTTAGATGCTGCTAATCCTGCATCCCTTAAAACTTCTTTTGATGCATCTTTCATTCTTCTTCTTGCAATAACTAGTCTGTGAACTTTATATCTCTGTCTCGGTAGCGCCTATTTCTGTAAGTTTCTTGTCATAACTCAAGAGCTTTTTGTTCCATTTATAAATTTGCTGAATTGTAGATTGGACTGGCCTCCTGAAACTTATTCACTGCTTGCTTTTATAGGTTAACATATTTACCTTTTTTGCCTGGCTTGCTGGTGACATCTGTTATTGGTACTTGGAGCGAATTTGTGGATTGTGTATTGTCTTCTGTGTAGATTGCATTACTTTATAGGCCTTCACCTCCTTTAGTTTGTCTATGAACCCTCTCTTCTGATCTGGGATGGATCCTGTTTCTGCATTTAACCTTTTCCAGCACATGTATATATGCTAGTTATGATACAAATGGAAGAAGTTTTCTTGAGCTCAATCCATATGAATTGTTTGCCCATCTACTTGCATAATATATGTTGGAAAGTACTAACGAAGAGATCGTTGGTGTCTATTGAGGTTTATTTGATCACTTGTAAATTTGTATATAATCTAGTCATAATATCTTTGCATCATTGTTCTCTGCAGATTGATGAAAACAAGCCTGTAGAGGCATCAGCTGAAGAGGCTTCCAAGGTTTGTTTATTTTGTGCCAATCTCCATGGCTTTGTTATTTCAAATTTGTTTCTAATTCGTGTTTTACGCAGGCTGTCAAAGAGGAAGAAGCAGAAGCATCTTCTCCTAAGCATGCCGATCCTGTCACTGATGCATCTCCCATGTTAGTTCCGAGTAATGGTGTTGCACAGGGTGGGGAAGATGACTCCTTGGGGGCTTCAAATTCTTCAAAGAAAGAAGCGGGTGGCACTGAGCAGTCAAAGGATATTGTTCCGCCAAACAATGATCAAACCAGTACTGTGGATGCTGAGAAGGTGGTCAACGCCGAAAGTAAGCCCGAAGAGCCTGTCAATGCCGAAAGTAAGCCCGAAGAGCCTGTTGAAGTCAAAGAGACAAAAGTTAACTCGACAGAAGTGGCTGAGCCTCCAGAAAGTTCTGAAGTTGATTCTGAGACCTTGGCGGAGAAAGTGCCAGATGATAAAGCTCTTAGCAAGGACATTCCGAGTTCTCCGCAAAAGCAACTAGCCATTGAGGCAGATTCGTCTGAAAATAAAAACAAGTCTGTTAGTCAGCCATCTTCTCCCAAGGCTGTTAGTCACCCATCTTCTCCCAAGACCGTTAGTCCACCTTCTTCCCCAAAGGCTGTTAGTCCTCCTTCTTCCCCCAAGGCTGTTAGTCCGCCTTCTTCCCCCAAGGCCGTTAGTCCGTCTTCTTCGCCCAGGGCCGTTAGTCCGACTTCTTCCCCCAAGGCCGTTAGTCCGACTTCTTCACCTAAGACGGTTAGTCAGCCTTCTTCAGCCAAAACTGTTAGTGAGCCTTCTTCACCCAAGACTGTTAGTCAGCCTTCTTCACCCAAGGCAGTTAGTCAGCCTTCTTCACCTAAAGCAGTTCGTCAGCCTTCTTCACCTAAGGTGTTGGATGGTGAATCTGTGTCTGTTACCTCTCCATCTGCCTCTCCATCTGTAAGCGGTAGCCTTCCTGATGAAACCCGTTCTAAGGCTGGAAGGTCAAAAAAGAAAGATAGCTTGGTGAAAGATCCTGTGCCATCTGCTGATGAGGTCCCCCAAAAGGCGTCTGATGGAACGAGTGATTCGGAGACAAAGCAACCTAAACGTTCTGGAAAGAAGCCTCCTCCAGGTGATTCTGCTGAGGATAAGATACGATTGACAGTATCCAAGAAGGAGAATAGCACTGCCAGTGAATCAGAGGTGAAACCTCTGAAGAGTAAGAAAATGGATGGGAGCAGTAAAAAAGAGGATGGATCATCATTGCAGCAATCCGAGGAGAAGGGTAGACGCAGCCGTGGTAAATCTACTTCAGACAAGAATGCAACCAAAAGTGTTACTAAAGTTAATGAGAAGGTACTCCATTATGAAATGCTCCTTTTTGGTCTATCATTATGTTACTGTTGTTGCTTTTAAATTTGACTGAATCCATTCTAATGAGAAATCAACTGTTGCTGCTATTTTTATTTTGTTTAGGTAAAGCTCACTTCACCCAAGTCGGCCTCAAAGTCAGCTACTGATGAACTTGACCTGGAGGAGACCCCTCTGACAAGTGCCAAGAGAAAGCGTACCCCAGGAAAAGAGAAGGTATATTTTCTTAACCAAGCCAAACAATGTTGTAAAACACTGCTCGTCACGTTTCTTGTTGGTTAATTCCATGAAAGTATCTTTTCCACTTGTAACGTATAGATAACTATTGGAAGTCAAGATATTTTCTGCTTTGACATGAGTGTACAGACTTTCATCTTTTGTAGATTTTATTCTTAATAAAGATTAGTGTAAGGGCTGCCTTGAACTTACTCTGTTGGCCGAACTTGAACCTTGACAGTTTCTGTTGGCTTCAGTTTCTCTGGATCTTATATTCTTACATCGTTACTAAATTTTCACTGTTTTAAGTAATTTTGTTTCCAGAGACTACTGGCTAATAGATTTTGCTTTCTGGGTTGGTTTCCTTTATAATATTCTGAGATAATTCGTGTGATGGGAATATCAGGTATCTGATGCCAAAGAATATGGCGAAAACGTGGTTGGTGCAAAGGTTAAGGTTTGGTGGCCAAAAGATCGCCAGTAAGTAATGAGCTTATCGAGCTTATCTGGCTTCTTTTCATCCTTCTATTTGCCATCAAATAATCCTGAGCTCATATTATGGCTGCAAGATACCAATTTAGTATATTTATGGTTTGCAGATATTATGAAGGTGTTATTGATTCTTTTGATCCTGTTAAAAAGAAGCATAAGGTAAGATATCTTAGTAGCATTTATCCTTGTCTTGAGTTCAAACAATATTCTTTATTTTGAGCTTTCTGGAAGTATTATTCTCGCTTTGTGGCATGGTTCTATTTCAACGTGTATATATACATGCATTGTACTAGAGAGATTAAGTGTATTTTTCATCTATGCAGGTTTTATATGTTGACGGTGATGAAGAAACATTAAATCTTAAACGGGAAAAAATGCAGTTTATTCAAGATGACTCAGAACCGGATGAGGTGAGTGGTTGCCTTGGTATATGTTAATGGTAAGGAAGAAACATTAATTCTCACACCAAAGTTTGTAGATGTTATGCTGATGCATTTTTGTTGGCAGGCAGAAGATTTTGATCGCTCAAGTGCAGATACTTCTGATGTGTATGCACTCTTTGTCAGGATTGACCTTTTCATTGATTACTATCCTTTGCTGTTCTATTTGATATATTATTTTTTCTTTCATTTTAAAGATTTATGAGGCAACACTGAGGTATTGCTTGAAGAACTTTTTGATGGACTTTGTGTTGTTGTGTTTAAACTTTGTCCTGGATGTGTTTAAAGACGAGTTTCTTTGCATCTTATATTCCTCGGGTACACTCATCTTGGCCTTTGCTTTGTCAGGCCCCTGAAGAAGAAAATGAAAACAAATTCTGACCGCTCTACTAAACAGGGGAAGACAGATGATTCTTCGTTAAAAAAGTGAGTTAAACCCATTTATATCCTATCCTCTGTTATTATCATGGATTGTAATTGTTAAATTTCTTGTTATTAGAAGTGGAGGTACTTCAGCCAGCAAATCTCGAAGTGTGGCGCCCCAGTCTGGACAGAAATCAAAGTCAGTCAGTAAAACGGATGGCAAATCTGTAGGTGACATGAAAGCTGTTAAGAAAACAGAGGAGGAAAGTGGTGCTAAAGCCAAGAACCGTACCCCTAAAAGTGGGATTAAATCTGCTGATGTTGCATCAAAAGCCACAAACAAATCCAGAAATGATGAGAGTTCTACATCTAAGGCTAGCAGATCGAAAGACGAAGGAATTGGCACACCAAAGACCTCCAACAAGTCCAAGCTGGAAATTGCAAAGACTGGCAAGGCCAAGCAAGATAATAGCCCAAAGGTCGTCTCTAATTCTAAGGGTAAAACCAACAGAAGCGCCAGCAAATCTGATGTCAATGGCACTGGGAAAATGAAATCTAGTACGCCCAAGGTGAAAGACATTGAGGATGAGGAGAACTCAACAGATTCAGAGAAAGTGCACGAAAGTGGCAAGAGGAAATTAGCTGCTTCATCAAAAGGACAAGGAAGTGATGTGAAGAGCGGAAAAAAGCGGCGAAGAGGAGCTTAGAGTTGATGACGGATTATGAATAGCTGCTTGGTGTGAGCTTGCTTGTCATTGTGGACGCAGAGGCCCATTTGTTGCAGCTCTCTAGATTTCTGATTGCTGCATTCTTAGAGCAGCCATGCTTTAATATTATTTTTGTCTTTGGCTTAGTTAATAGGTCAGCGCGAGCATGGTTACACCTGCAGTTGCTTAGTCTAGTTTTATGGGGATTGTAGGGTTAGTTTCTTATGTGGCTTGTTTTTAGATAAAGTATGTTGCTTGGGAACTGCAAGTAGAATATACTTGGTTAGCTTATTTCACTGTATGGCATCATAGATAATAGCAGAAGTTCCCTAACAGATTGTCAGTAATGTCTTCGTATCGATGTAATGTTTCCAGTCTCAAGTATCTTATCCTCGGGCGTAAACTATTTTCTTGAAAGATAATTCAGGATTGATGTAGCCTACAAAGAAAAATTGCATAACAGTGAGGGCCTCGAAGGCTTAAAACAGGTTGGAAGGATTTGAACGTTTGAAAAGCCGTGACTTCCTCTTGTAATGCCCTAGGTTTACTCTACATATCCATTACTGAAAACTACTACTCCGTGATGTTCCCTTTAGCAAATCTTGTCTAACAACATTGAGACTGCCAAACTTTGTAACTCTATTCATGGAAGGGTAAAGCAGAATAAACCTTAGTGGTCTATGGACTTCTCGTACCGGATCTTATACATTGGTAGAATTGAAATGTCATATACTGCTAAGATCAGGATATTTATCTTTGAACTGCAGCTAGCCCGTTACAAGAACAAAACGTAGTTGAGCGAACTTTGTGGGGGAGGGAACTGAACCTCTGCCGGAAATGGAACTCCGTGGAAGAAACAAATGTACATGAAGCCTTCCCTTACAGCAGGTTTGGTATCATGGAATTGAAATCGAATCCTTAGTTTGGTATAATTTTACTTAACTTAAAATAGGAATTGAATTCTATTTTTTATTTTTGGATCAATATTTTGGTAATATTTCAAATCCAAGCAAAACCTATCCGATTTGGAATTCAATTCAATTGCAAAAGTATTGGTATGTTTAGATGACAAAAATGACTCTATACTCTTACTTTAAATTTTTTTTTAGCAAAAGGACAACTTAAGTAATTTTAGCAATTCAATTGATAATTTGATTTATACCAAACATTGGAATTGAATTCAATTCCTCATTATTAAAAAGTATATCAAACATGGGAATTGATTTCATAATCAATTTAAATTCTAAATTTTTAATAATTTGAATTCAATTCTAATTCGAAATTGATACCAAACGGACTGTTAAGGCAGAGCAAATAGGAAGTAATAGAAGTCGGTAGGGTTGGAGTAAGAGCAGTAGACCCGCTGATTTTTTCATGTATGGCACTCCAGGCTATCTTTTACATCAGTGGGATTTGAATCCATGTGTTACAGCTGAATTTAGGCCCAAAGGCATGCACGAGATGCTCGGATATGGAACATTTGGGCCCAGAACTACAAAACGGGCCACAAGTATCGTTTGAGGACCTGGTTTGGGCTTTAAGTCGTAATCCCAGGAAATGAATAGAGAGATGTTTTCTATTATTCTTCAGACTTAAATTATAACTAACATTAGTGAACCCTTTTTCAGTAAATTACTAGTTATTCATATTTAAATAAATGTAGAATTTTTTTCACAAGTAGTAATAATAAGTGAAAGAATATTCAAATTACAATTGTACCAAACAGATCTCCCAAACTCACTGGAAATCTACAAAAACTAGTACAAACAAGTCATTCTCTTCAGGGATAATCCGACCCAACAACAATCATGTATCAGAGCAAGTAGCAGATGATGATTCATCGGAAAGGAAAAGATAAAGGGAAATGAGGAGCAAAATTTGACCTTGTGATATTGACTTCCTTGTACCCGGCCCCGCACATTTCTAGAGAAAGCACGATTGACTTCCGAAAAAGAAATGCATGAAGGACACGAAAGTCCACGGCAGGTGTTTGTTGTTTTGTTTCTTGATATCACCTCTCATAATTCTAGTGCTCCAATCGATATCATCACTACTAAAAAATAATGTGCCCTGTGCACCTACTGTACCATATTATCATCCATCACACTAGTGTTATAAGATCCGGACGCATCTGTCAATTCAACTCCATTCATCAGAAATCGGTCTTCAATCACCAAATCCAAAGTTTTAATTTTTAAATAATTAGTTATACTCATCCTCATACTGTGGACTAACAGAGTAACCGTGGCGAAGGTTGAGCTTAGGGTTAAAAAAACATATTAAAAATAATTAAATTTGTTATAGTTGAGAAGAGAATTATAGTTACTACTTACTAGTTTTATCGTAACAAATATTGTTTATAAAAATATATAAATTCAAAAAATTTAGAAAATAACAACTAATATGTGAACTAATTCTTCCCAAGTTAATATACTAGGGGTTAGAAGTGACCATGACCATGTTAGCTCCATATATATTAGCTGCCGCCATTGTGGAATAATTTTTCCGAGATCATAGTTTTCATATTGGCAATCATGTAACAGCTACTAACTTTAGTGACTAGAGTCCTAAAACCCACCATGCAATCTATCTTTGTTCCCCGCTTCCCAAAAGCAAGTGGCTGCTTTTGATGTTGGTAGTTGTTGAAACTCAAAATTCCAAATTCTCTTTTTCGCCCTTTTTTTTTTAAAAAAAAAAACACATCAGCTTGTAGTAACATATATACTTATTATAGTGTTTCTCATTAAAAAACAAATTATATTATTAATTAACATGTAGTTTATTGACACTCTTGTATAAAGGGTGAGGTCTCATATCCATCAACCAATATAAAAAAATATATTGTATTAGGCAAATCCTTCATTATTGATTTGTGAACTTGCAAAGTATATTCGAATGCTCAAAACTATTCCGCTTATTAATTAAGCCCGATGTTTATGGCAAAGAAAAAAAAACTATGCTCGATATTAAAATGCTTGCACTTTTCATTATCAAAAAAAAAAAAATGCTCTCACTTTCGGTTCTATATCTTCGAAAAAAATGAGTTAAAAAAAGTAAGTGTCACCACTCATTATCTTGAATATGTATCTATATCCATGTACTGATGTACATGCAAGGACAAAGTCCGGCAATAAAATATTGACAACCAACAAACATGAAACTGTATTGTACACATATAACTGCCTAAATACATTTGATTTTCTGCGTGGATTCAACTTTGGGATTACCAGTGGTCCATTGTCTCCTCACTACCCTGTTTTTTTTGTTAGTATTCCTCACTACCCTGTGGTTGCAACGGTATGTAGTATTTAAATGTGAAAAAAAGAAAAGTTTGATAAAATTTTTGAAAGGGTCATTAAGGACTTTACAGGCGTGGTCTCTTTTCTCCATAAATTCACACTTTCCAGTCCCTTTGCGCAGTGTCTGGAGCACCTCCTTTGGGACCTCTATTTTTTTGTAAAATATGTTGTGTGGAGATAAGTAGATAACACGATCATGCTAAACAACTTGTATGCGTTTTCTTCTGATATAAAACTTCGCTTTTTTCTTGCCAGAGAAGAATTCTCTAATCGTTATAAATTTAAGGGATTAATATTTTGTTAATGGAGAAAGAAGATGGTAGAGAAGAAGATGGTAAGCAGGAAGGAGAAAGGCTCGTCAATTCTGCTCTCATTATTCATTCAATTTTCATTACCCAATATACAGAGTTAATGGCCTTATAAAG
>JAKUCV010000979.1:36932-65642 GCA_028386065.3 Turnera subulata | reverse complement strand
ACTGTATGCTGGAAGAGTTCCAAGCAAGAGACAGTAGCCGACTCTACAACTGAGGCTGTGTATAGTTCCTTTTGGGAACAAAGTAGGAGATCTATTGTCTAATCTTCTCACGCAGCGGAAGCATGATGGTCATGCTAGATCCACATATATGAGATATATGGATGATTGGCTTTAGTGCAAGTGGGAGATTGTTAGTGTATTATGCCCAAAAGCCAATCATGGATGATTATTTGTAGTCATGTATACGCATTAAGGTTATTCCAATAAGTATCGTTTATGAGATAAACGCTTGCACATACTTATAACCCTAGAATATTTCATATTTTTAAATTGTCCCTAGTCGATTATGAAGCGCCCCGACCCGTATTTACCGTACACAGTAAACACGAGCCGGAACTGTGGCAACCCAACCAAATAAACCCAAGCATACAGTGTGAACCACAATAACTCGGGCTCGACAACCCATAATAATAAACATCAATAATAATAAAACCGGCCCAATGGCCCAATAATAGAAAAACTATGCACAGCGGAAGACTTAAACTCACTAACACTGTATGCGACACATGCAAACTATGGATCCAAGCCCGTCCAAGGGAATCGTCACAGCCTGTCTGGAATGCATCAACCTGTACAATGAACAACTCATCCTACGGGATGAAAGCCCGCAGGTGAGGGGTGAGTCCGAAGTGCTCACGACAATGGAAAGACGATCAATATGGACACTAAAAATTACTCAAGTCCAAAAACAACAGTCAAACCACAAGACTCAACAAAATCCAATTATCCAATTTTATCTTTCCGGGCCCCGTCACGGATAAGCTAGGGTCGTACCAGGTTATCAACCTATTCCTGGTGCCAGATCAAAAAGAACCCGGGATCAACATCCCAATATCAAACTCAGGGATCAACATCCCAATCAAACCAGCATCAACATGCCCATCACAAGTAACCCAGATCATGGCACCACAAAACAGTCACAAACCATCCGGTCGTACCTCTACTTACCACGTGACAATTATATCATCATTAAAACCAAACCCAGGGATCGACATCCCTAACCAAAATACCAAGGATCGACATTCTTGTCACTATTCATTAATTATACCATTATACTTATTCCAAAAGACACAGAAAAACACACGGGGATAAACATCCCAAAACCAAACAGAACACCGGGATAAACATCCCGAACCAAAACACCACAAAAGCACAGCATCCAACAATGCAACAACACCAAACACAATAACCGAGTAATAAGGCACATATTGAAGGAAATCCATCCTCACCTTGGCCGATTACTCAACTTCGGAGACAATGACCGGTACAACGCCGGCTCCTCGGGAAACTGCCCGATATCCGAACCTATACAACAAAACCACATATATTCACATAAATGCACATAAGAGTATGTCATGATGCCAGTACTACGTAATTACCCATCCCGACAACTTATCCTTTATTATTTCCATTTATCGAAAATATTTATCCATACGTATATCCGAATATAATTTCGGTACTATATTTTAATTAAAACTCTTTTTCAAAATACATTTTCATAAAATAAGTATAATTCCCAAAATAATAATCATCATATTTTTTTCCAGAAAAATAATAAGCTATTTATAATTTTCAGAAAATATTTATAGTGAGCTCGAGGAAGGGAAGGCGAGCTCGGCCACGGCATCGGGGCAGCACGAGCGGCGGAAAACCGGCGAGAAACTGACGCGACGTCGCCGGCAGGAGGCGGAAAGCGCGAGGAACACAGATCCGCCGGGTCCTCGGCGGGTCAACGGCGCGTCAGGCGGCGTCATGCGGTGGAACGCGACGGGGAAGGTGGCTCTGGGGTCGCGACGGTGAGGCGAGTGCGTCGGTGGTGGCGGTGCTTCGAGGGGAGGCCGGAGACGCGTCGAGGTGTACAGTAACCAGAGGCTCGGGGAAGGTGGTGAACTGTTTCTTCTTTTTTTTTTTCATTTTCTGATTTCTTTCCATTTTCTTCATTCATTTTTTTTTCGATTTCCAGCTTCTTCTTTTTTTTTTCTTTCTTTTCTTCTTTTTTATTTATTTCACTCCCTCACTGTTTCTCTTTTTTTTTCTATTTTTTCCTGTTTCTTTTTTTTATTTTCTTTTTTTTTCTTCTTTTTTTTCTCTTTTTCTTTTTCCCCTCCTTTTCTCTTTTCTCTCTTTTTTTTTTCTTCTTCTCTTCCTCACCCGGTTCCTCTTCCTCTCTTCTTTTATAAACTTTTTTTTTTTTTTTACTATTAGTCATGTGAGTTATCAATAATACAATTCGTCCTTATTACGGACGAATCCGATCCGGACCAGAAAATAACTGATGCCCCCTTAGTTATTTTCCGGTGTGATTTTTCGAGAAATTCCGAAACCCGAAAAATACCAACTTAGTTCCGAAAAATTCACGGGAAAATCACGAGCGCGGGAAAATACTCGGATTCGAAAAACAACTCCCGATTTACCTTGAATTAATTACCCAAGATTAATTCAACAGTAAATCACGGTAAATAAACTTTTACAGTCCGGTAAAAATCCAAATTTTTACCCGGGCTGTTACATGGATTCTCTCCTAGATTCGATTTCATATAAAAGATCATGAATACAATTAAGGAAGGTTGGGTCGAAAATTATAGGTAATTTTTAGGATTCCAATGTATCAAAAAGACATTCAGGTTGTGTTCATTAACAGAAAATATTTTTCATTTTCTAACTCTAATTTTCTACTCCTTTTCTAATTTTCATTTTCTATTGGAAAACTTGTAAAAGTTTGAAAACATGTTCACCTAAAAAATTGGTCTACATGTTCAATGTACACTCTTCTCATATTGCAAAACTTTCTACAAACAATTTATGATTAAATTAAATGGTCTTAGATTTAGAGATTTAATAGATTCTTTATTGTTAAATTTAAAAGATTTTGAAACAAAAAAAAGGTGGAGATGGCTAAATGGGATGGATTGAGGCAAATTAACAACCTAAAATTTAGATAAGATAAAAGTTAGTTTGGTCTTATCAAGATGTTTATATGGATTTTTTTTGTCTCATAGAAATTTCATTAACGGGAGAATGAAGGAAAACGCGTGTTTTCAATCACGAAAACAAACTTATAAATTACACATGGAAGTGTGAAAAACATCTTATTATTGTTTTCCACCAATTAGTAGTAGATTAGAAAACTCACAAAATTTGTTTTCTAGTTTCCAATTAGAAAAAGATATCCAATGAACATAAAACTCTATTTGCTAGTCCTATTTTCCAAATTTTTAGAAAATTTAGAGTATTTTTCTATTGGTGAACACGCCCTCAATGTTTCTGATAAGAAAAATAAAACCTCCATATACAACAGTATCACAATAAACTTCTGCACAATAAAGTTACGGGATCTATTCTATATTGTGCTGATTGCTACTTGACAAAAAATGAAAGCCAAAGCTACCCACAATTAGATTCCTATAATTTTGTGCTGAGATTGCTACTTGACAAAAAAATGAAAGCCAAAATAACATATATATATATATATATATATATATATAATTTTTTTCTTAAAGAACCACTAAACCTAAAAGTCACCGTTTTAGTGTGAACCCTTCATCAAATTGCATGTTGTAGGTTATTTTTAAATTTTCGACTTATAAATCGAAATACAAGTTCAAATCAAAAGAAAGATCAAAGATCCCAAATGAATCATCGCCGCTGCATTACTATCTGGTGCATAGGCATTTAGTTACCAACTAGTACACACTACCCCTGCAGGCTTGGTTTGGTTTTTGATTGTGTTAAAATAGAAAAAAATTTATGAATATTCATTAAATTTATAAAAATTATGAACTGCTTGTAATTTAACTTGCCATAAACGGCATGTACCTTATGGGTTTAATGTCGACCAAATAATCCACACCGCCTAATGCTCCTTCCCCGGTTTTCCAATAAATGAATGCATTACTCTTTTCCTTTTTTTTTTTTGATCGAAAATTACTCTTTTTCTTCTTTTGGAGAGAAATGAATGCAAATATTCCTTTTCACACATATATAGGGGCTGGCTTGGCCCCAGGGCATATATATGTCTAAAAAGGTTTGCTCCTAACAAGGCTGTAATGTGGAGTTGCCAACAATATCCGCGTGAAATTGTTGTGTTTCCTAGTTTCTCAACCCCCATGTATCCATAATATACACAAATAAGCTTTGTTTTACCGATTTAACCAATGGTATCTTTCATGTAACATCATTGAAATTCATTATATACTCATTCTTAGTTGCAAGAAGGTGAGGTGTCGTCTCGTCCTAATGCCACCTTCAGCGCGGACTAGTATATACAAAAAAGAATATATACTTATTCTTGAATGAAAATTAAATGGTGTCTTATTGGATATATATAAAAAAAAAAACAAGTAGTTGCAGTGTTGCTCTTAGAGACAGCCTTAATTGTTTGTCAATCCCATAGTTGATGATTGGCATTAATTTCGTAATGCTTGCCAACGTAACTCACTTATCCGTGTGCCAATGTAAGTAAAATAGGCAATTGTTATTTTTTTTTTGACGATTAAATAGGCAATTGTTATTGGATTAATTAGGGTAATGTTAGGTTAACTAGGTTAGCTACATGTTTGTGAGAATATATTGGTGCTTTTGACGTATAAAAAAAGGCGACAATCATTTGACATAAGTCTAACCAACCCCAACCCAGACGAGACGATCAGTTTCAAGGAACTAGTTTCAGGAACAGGCTCCAAATAGCTTAAATGTGTGTGCATTTTTTGTCTTCATAGCTGGCCTTGAATTAATTGAATTGCTAAATAGCAACACCTTCACTGTCAATGACACGACAGGTTCTCTAACTAAACAGATGTCGTACTTGACCATTTTGTAAATTTGCCTACAAAAGCCACGCCATTTTAGATCCATGTCAAGATGATCTTAAATTTTGGTTTGAAATAAAAGTTCCCCAACGTATGACCTTGATTCATTCAGTCTTTTTCACTGTCTCCAAAACCAACCATACAGATTACATGCCACCATTCCAGTCCTCTCATTGGCACATGGATTTTGGACTAATTAGCATAACAATTCTGACATTCAAACTGTAAGACAGGGGAATAGAATAACGAGTGAAAAGTCCATTAAAAAAATTATGATTGAAAAGGATACACGAGCTATAATGAATGAGAAAACCTGCTCACATTGAACATAAACAGCAGCTATCAATCCAATTTCAATGCTACATTCCTAACACTTATTGCCATCGCTTGTGGCCTTGACTTGGAGGAGTTACATTTCTTTTTTGCTTTATAGTCTGTAGAGTGAAACTATTTTTTGGTGCCTCGACAATCAATTTAAGCGAGGTGATCACTCAATATGATAGCGGAGTCATTGTAACCAAATGGCCAAGTGTTCAAATCCCAATACCCTACCTTTGCAGGGTTGCAACTACATCACTAAAAATCCTATAATGGCACATCGGCCGAACTTGGCTTCAAGGTCTTTATAATTTCTATGGCAATTCACCACTATAAATAATCATATATAATCATCTTGTATTGTCATACAAGGTTAGGGTAGAATTGGATTCCCCTAATTTGTTCTGTCGATTCCAATTCTTCCTAATGAGCTTGATTAATTGAAACATCCATTATTAGTGTCTTGTTCTAAATTTGATTTTGCAGAAATCAATTGTGACAACATACCTGTTTTCAAAAAAATAAAAAATATATACAAAGCAATACTAAAATGAAGAGTGCTTCATTTCATCCTTTAGAGTTTAGAGAGCTTATGTTGTTTTTCTTTTGTGGTGCAGAGCTTATATTGTCGATAACTAGTGTTTTCTTATTCATTTACCTACTCGCTAAGTTAGAAGGAGCCCAAAATATGATGTTGATGATGCGTGTGCAGCGCACCCCACCCATTGCACATACATGTGAAGACCAAGCCCACAAGTCCTGAGCCTGAAATGGGACAGGGGATTAACATCAGTGGCAACTGAAGGGTAAATGCCCAAAGTAGAAATGGGAGAAGATGGTAAGGACCCAATTAGATAATCCAGCGGTAAGGGAGAGGAGAAGCATTTTGGAAGCAGCAAGAGTTCGGTGGCTAAAAGGAGGTGTTGAATCTTGTGAATTGTGATTATAATATTGCTGGAAAATGCACCCCAGCAACAACTGTATGACAATTTTTCGAATAATAATGAAAATGTTTTTTTTGGTAAATCTATTTCTTTTTTGGTAAATATAATGGAAATGTTAAAACAATGTAATGGTGAAAAAAAAGCAATTCTTGTACTTAGCTTAAAATAGTTCAAAAGTCTAGTAATATTACTTTTAATATACCAATCACTCTCGGTTGCTGAATTTCTGTTCTCACTTCTCATACCACACCGAAAGCTTTTCCAATGCTAAAATTCATAATAATAAATAACAAATTTATGTGACAGGATCAACTATATGAGCATCACTTTCCTCCATGGGTGAATATAGATAATACTGGCTGAAGCAAACAAAAGGCGCATAACACCGATCTAATCAAAAGATCTATTGCGGGCAAATTTTCTCTCATACTATAAAATCAAAGATCAAGATGACATGGACCTAGCTAAAATGGTATTTGCATAATAGAATGGTCTTAGTTGGCCAAATTACAGGATTGTCAATACCAAATTTGTTTATGAAGAGAACCTGTCACGTGTCATTCTGTGTTTCACAGAATTCTCTAAACTTTGTTTTAGTCCTGTCAAGCTAGCCTAGAATGAAGGGAAGAAGCGATTAAGGTTCCATGGCAGTGAATAGAATTCTTCACTCCTGGTGTCTTGATTGAAGGTCCTGAACTTCTCCCACCAGTGCCTGCCACTATCTCGACGGCTTGAGCTTTCTCCCAAAGAGTGAGTAGTGCAGTCCAAGAAGTAAGCAACTACTATTGCCACGGTTGCTTGGGATGTGAAAATCACTTGCATAACATTGTTGAACTGCAAGCAAATAGAATATCTGAAGATGTGATACTTCAACTTTTTGATTTACATTGATGAGAAACAACAATTAAGACATACGAACCCAGGTGGCATGTGTATGGACAGGACCATGACCAGAAATTAGCAGGTACTCGTTGAAATACTGTGGCACAGAGAGTCCCATAAAGAGAGCAAAGCCTAAGATAAATTTGGACCTGAAACTGTTCAGGTTGCAAAATTGGAGAAATCCAAGACCAGCAGAAGCTGCATTTCCCATATGGGAACAAACAAAAATAAAAAATCAGTTTGGATAATATACAAACATGATAGATTTAAATGTACATTGAAGATCTGAATTATTATGTGACCTACAAAATGAAAATTATTGCTTGCTGCATATGGCAATCAAACAATTGCCACAGAACCATGTAGATTCAGCAGATATATGCAGTGCTACACATCATAGTTACAACGTCTAGAAACTAGGTTATGGTGGTTTGGACGTTTCTCAATTATGGTCAAAGAATGTTTTCCATTTATAACTCCCACATTTTATTAGAAGGGCAAGCCAAGCTTTTATGCAGAATCTTTTAAGATTCTAAGATACAAGGTAACCCTTCCAAGCAAGGTTTAGACAGTCAAAATGGTAGGTGAATTCTTATTTATCATTACCTTGATCTATTTTTTTTTTTCTTCATTGTCTTAATTAATCAATTTGAGATTATTGGAAATTGATTCTCCAAGGATGAATAATGTTCCACAAGTCTAAAATTTGTTTGAAAGAAATACACACCTACGTAGGCAAAGAGGACACAGTAAAGGGCTGCAAAAATTGGCAAGGGTATAGAAGCAAGAACAGCACCAAATTTCCCTGTTAGAGATATGGAACAGATAGTAACAAATCAACCAATATCTGAGAGGGGAACTAGAGATTGAAAAAATTGTGAATAGGAAAAGAATGCAACTAGATAGTAAATAATAAATACTGCACCTAACACTGAAAAGAAAAGCATAAATCCAGCTGATACTTGAATGACTCTTCTACTCCCAACTCTCGATAATCCAAGAAGACCAGCATTTTCACTGCAGATTCAGCATTTCGTAGTGAGACTACAAGATTAGCAGGATAGAGCAAGTACAAATACAAAAATCTCGGGAAGAACCTAATCATGGGGTCATTGTAACATCACATTTTTGGTTATAAATAAAGTACAAATATGCAAAATTAAAGGTAAGAGATTAGTAATTCTAGCATGAGAAGTTTTCAAGTACTTACACTGAAGCAGTGGCACCAGTTCCTGCTCCAAAAAATCCATTCAACAAAGTTGCTACTCCCTGATTATTCAGATAAATGTTCCAAAAAGTATATCAAAGCCCAAACCAGTGATGAAGATAGAATTACTTATAATGTAATAAGAACCTCAGTACCTGCCAGCCAACACCACGGCTGAGTACAGAAGGTGGTACTGGAGTGGCACTTCCATATCTTGATGCCGCAAAAAATGTTCCTGTAGACTGCATAAAAGAAAAAAGAGAGCGATAAAGAAGAAGATTGAATGTCTAGAAAATCAAGTTTGAAAACATTAAAATTGCTTTACATTCTCGAATTATCAGACACATTATTACATATTAACTTAGACAATCACTTTAGCTTCTCTGTGATATCTATACAATAGACATGGCAAGTTCAGTTACAACTTGGCATGGACAATATCAATTCCATGAAAAAATGAATCACTTTGACCACTTTCACGCATGAGGAGTAATGAAATGCTTGTAAGGCGGTATATATACCTCAACAACAGCAACAAAGCAAGCGGCCATCATTGCAATGGTATCACCAACATTAAAAGTAGGACGTCCCCATTGAAATGGATATGGAAACCGTATCCTGCATATATGATAGAAGAAAACAATATTCAGGAAAGTCTTAGTAGATAGGAAACCAACATATTTGGATCTAGAACAAGGAAAACTTTGACCAATTGAAACGAAGGAAGATGATCCTCAAACGGAGAGCTTTATGTGGCTTGGTTTTCAGTTATATAGCATTGCAAGAAAAGTAATGAGGAAACTAAACATGTCCTACATAATAATGCAGATCATTGGAAGACTTGATGCAAAAAAAAAAAGAAAAGAAAGAAAGACAGAAAAATGAATTAGCAAGTTGTTGATAGATGCACTTACCAAGGGGCGGCGCTAATGAGCCCAGAACGATCAGTACGGCAACTAAATTGTGTTTCTGGAGATCGATTCTTATATGCGCCAGCAACTGTCAAAATTTCTGCATACAGCCACACAATTGCGATGGAAGCAAGCACTGCAAACCGGACGTATATGGATCTTTTTGATTTGATCGTGTATGGAACAAACTGCAATATTGGTTGACCACAAAATAAAATCAGAAAGAAACCGAGTTAATTAACCATATTACTGAAAGGAGAAAATGAATATGTTTTCTTGAACTTGTAAGGAGTTTTAGTTGTAACCGCTCCAGTGTAAAATAGAGAGTTGCAGTTGAATATGGAAATTTTGATTTTCCTTGTCATTTGCCAACAGACTGAAAGTTTAACAAGAATGATAAAGTACGCTCACAGACCTCAGCCAACAGAACCACTAGTATCAATGCAGGGAGCCCAACTTCCACGCATTGGGCCAGCTATTCATCAAAGAAAAAGCATATTATTCATCTGGAATAGAAATGGGAGGAAATGCAACACTAAAGCATGTAGCTTCAAATTGAAACCACGAATAACTCATGTGCACATACATTGAAAATATAGTATCTCCAACAAGCCAGCATTTTTCTTCATCAAAGAGACAGAATTCAAGACTTAGAAAACTTTGTAATGTTCAGGAAGGAACAGAAGTAACGTATTCAGGAAAAGCTTCCAAAAGAAAAATGAAGAAACCATGGCTTACTCAAATTTATACAACCTTATAGAGTTAAATTAAAGAACAAATGCATATTCAAAGCAACAAGTATTGTATTACAGCTGATGGTTCCAGTTTCCAAATGGAGAACATGCATTACCTTGCAAGGGCAATTAATTGAGCTTTAAGAATACTAACCTGAGGGAATCCATGTGCATAGAGACCAAGCCCGGTGAGAGTCACAAGAGGTACAGCAGCGAGAGGGCTGAGAAATCTGATCATCATAATCACATTCGAATTAGCCAAAGGTTCTTAATTGTGAAAATATTCCAACCAATAAGTATCGTAGATCAACTTGAAAAACACTTTCACTGGTTTGACATATACCTTGCGAAAATCCTCCAGAACCCAAAGAAGCCAATAACCATCTGTAAGAAGGACGCTATAATAAGCGCCCCTTGGACAGCCCTCATGCACTGCTTAAACATCTGAAACCACCCAACAACAAAGCATTAAATCTCGAAGAGATTTTTTCTTAATATGGCTCTTCAAGAAATTGAAAAAAGAAGCAACAACAAGGCATCAACAACACGGAGCTAACAAGCCAACCTGATGGGGATCAATGAACAGACTGTTACTGTTTCTGGACAAGGCAATGGAGATGGAAGGAATAATAAAAGCATAGGATCCTCCCATCACCACCGGAAGCCGGGTACCAAGGGAAGTTTGGAGGAGTGTGTTCAACCCGGAAACAAACAGCAGAGTGTTGATCACCTCTGCCTTCTCCACCTAACACCACCACACACACAAAAGGCATAATCAATACACAAAATTAGGTTTATGAAACCAAAATCACCAAAACAACAAAGGTGAAATTGAAAATTAATATGCTGTTGCACGGTTTCTTAC
Source organism: Turnera subulata (assembly GCA_028386065.3). NCBI lineage: Eukaryota > Viridiplantae > Streptophyta > Magnoliopsida > Malpighiales > Passifloraceae > Turnera > Turnera subulata. Next base: position 54,913 of record JAKUCV010000979.1, on the reverse strand, counting down.
ATTGCCTCCTCCCATTAGGGGAACCAGAATGGAAGGAATGATCACAGTGGTGCCAAGCATCACAATGTAATGCTGGAAACCCAATAGCACTACCTCGGCTGCATTGAAACCGAACAAGTTCATCATCAAAACCTATTTCGTTATATATCTTTTTTTTTTTGGGTTAAGATTAGGTAGAACAGAAGCAGAAGCAGACATAAATATAGGAACAAGAAAGCGCGGGAAATCCACATTCGTTGCATTATGTAATAACAGTTAACATAAGATGGAGACAAAGCACGGGAATCCGATCCCGATCGTTGAAACAATGGCGAGATGGCCAAAACAGAGCATAAAAACAGAAACAGAGGGTGAAGAAAGTTTTGAAGAGAGAGAATGCAGCAGTGTAACAGAGTAGTGAAGGAAGGAGAGAAAAGGGAGAGAGTACGCCAAGGAGGAGAGCTGGAAACACAGAAGTCCACTCCAGGGAGCTGGTCTTTCACCGGAAAAGGCTGGAACTCGTCTTTGGCAGCCATGGTATCTTTGTAGATTACTTTTGTTTTATTAACTGCCTGCCTCTCTCTCTCTCTCTCTGTCTCTCTCTGTGTGTTTTTAAACAAGAGAACAAACAACTAGAGTAGTAGTTTTAAAACTTTCAAGAGATAAAAGGAAGAGTAGAGGAGGACTAAATGCAGTCCTTGACCAGACTACTTGTTTCCTTTCTGTCTTTCTCTAGTGCAATGATGAGCATGGAAATAGGACAAAAAAGCGATGGTTAGGCAGCGACGGGTGAGACTATTTCACAGAGCAGCTGATAGAGAAGATCCTCTTTCTTACATTTGCAGTCTATGGAATTTCTTTCTTGCTTGTTGGGATTTGTTGTTTTTGTTGTTATTTAGGAGAGGAGGATTTTATTCTTCCTTGGAAAGTCACCAACTTTCAGCTGATTGAGTGTGACATCTATCCATCAACTCTAGCTCTATATGCTCTTCTCTATCTCCTTCAGTACTGTTACTTTGTTATAATTTCTGAAAATGACTTTCCTCCTCCTCCCCTGTTCTTTCCCTTTTGTGCTTCTTGGAATGGTCAGATGCCAATAGTACCACCCCAGGAGTGATTTATAGATTTGGTCAAGTGATTAGGTTATTACTAAGCAAAAGATGCATGAGTTGGAGCTGGAGATGCATTGCAAGTACCCACCACCTGGCCTGGTGATGGAAAGCAGATTGCATTTAAATTTAATGTTTAATGCTAATGGGTTTATTTACTCTTCCAAGTTGACGTAATTAAAGCAAAACAAATCAAGGAATGTGGTGACTGGTTATTAACCCTGATTTCAAATTCAAGTAACCTGTATTTGGGCTTAATTAAACTTCCATCAAGGCTGTATTCGGTACATTTAATCTTTTGCATGCAAGGCACACCCTCCACTTTCTTGTTCACCAACACAAAATAATGCTTTTCCATCCTTATGTTTTTGGACCCAACCCAACCCAACACAACAAAGAAATAAAAGAAGAAAAGAAAAACAGAAGAAGAAAATTCTGGGTTCCTTCCTACTCTATCGCTGATCTCGTGACCAATGACTAATGATCAACTGGTCGTACTTTTTTCCACACTGCAAAGCGACTATGCCATATCTTCTTGACCAAGAAAGAAAGCCAATAGAATTCTACCTTGACCAAGATCTGACATCCACTGTCATTTTCTAGGATAGGTTCCACTGCTTTGCAATTACGTGTTACATCTCATTCTTTTGTTTTTTATTCCATCTTAATTCGCCATTCTCTTACGAGAGGAACAACTTCTTTAGAATCAGGTTTATCTCTCTCGGTGTTTTATATGCCTTGTGGAAGAATTATCTTCTCCATTTGTTCACGCCAATAAAGAAAATGATCCCCTGGTTAATCAGATTTATTTTAGAATGAGTGGAAGTATCTCTGTCACTAAATTATATATCTTCAGACAATAATGAATTTGCTTGTGAGAGTTTGTTTGGAAAATGAACCACTCGTGTGATGACTTCTTGTTATTTCTAGTTAATCATTTTAATAAATACGTCTGTTTTAGTAATTGTTTGTCTTCCCCAAAATGTAACCTTCCTTCTGTATCATGATCATCCCATCCATCCCTTATAATGAGTTAAATTCTTAGTTTAGAGGGATGACGTTGTAAATTCAAGAAATTTAATTAAGTTCAATGAAACGAATAAAATCTCACTTTCGATTTGGTGTTACACACCAAACATATATAATTTTTTTTCTTATCTATCACATCTTGATTTGCTAAGATGCTTGTGGACACGTTTTGTTTTTTACTTTGGGTTATAAAGAAGTAATAGTCAATTTTTTGTACTTTGGGTTATAAGAAAGTAACCTAATATAGAAGAGACCTTAAATCTCTCTAGCTGTTGGTGGGTGATGGTAGGATATACGGAAAATTGATGTGGCGTTCACTTTATTAATCACTCGTTGATTTCCCTAAAGCAACCAGCATTCCATAAGTAGGATTGACTTTATTGGAGGGTTTGGAATGGGATGTAAATTTCTTTCCATTTGCATATTTTGTTCCACATAAGTGCAATAACCAGATATATAATAAAAATTTGAAACCTCAATATAAAAATGACGTTTTTAATAATTTCATTCTTGATTGTAAAATTAATAGATGGAGATATTTATGATTAGAAAAATAAAGGAAAAAGTAAAACAAACATAGATTGGCTAATTTTAGCCACAGACCATAGTGCGTGCATTCCTAATTTCCTATCGTATGCTAGCCAAATTACTACCTTTGACAGGCAATTAACCATAATTGAATCAGGATCTAGTTTCTTTTCTTTTCCCCTCTGTGTAGTATAGGGGGGCCTTTTTTTTATAGGGAGCTGGTTTTAGCTAGTACGATACAGAGTTAAAGAAGCAATGTCCATTTCATTTTCCATCAATGGCAAAAGAAATGTGTAAATTGCTTGCTTTTATTTCTAACCAGAAGCTACTGCCCCTCTCCCTCCACGCAATACCTACGACAATTGCTGCAGTTATAGCCATAATGCGGTCTAGCATTATATTGACTGCCTCTGATCACGAAACTTAAGCACGGTAACTTTAGCTTAAGTAATTAATCACATTTGTTAGTTGCAGTAGGTAAAACTATCATGGCAAATTATTTGACATAACGGAAATCACATGGCAAAAAATTATTTTGCATCGATACACCTCATGGCAATTCTCGATTATCAGTAAACAGTACCACCAAGTTTATTTTAAGAGATTGTATTTTTCACCTCCTCTTTGTTATTAACCCTTTTCAAAATTAAATGTGTCAAAAAGACTATATCAGAACTTTTTTGACAAATTATATTGTTTGTGGCGGATTTGTTTGAACTTTTGACAATATATCTGAACTTTTGACTAATCTTCAATGTCAACTTAGCGTCATCCGAAACATCGGCCCTTAAGTTATGGGTATTAATTAAATTCACAAACCTTCTTCAGTTTATTTTCCATATTAGATTTTCCTCAAATTACTAGCTGTGATTTTCTGGACAGACCATCAAGTTGAGTATCACAACTAGGGGTATAATCCGCCAATGTTGGCGAGCTCGAAACATAGATTACTAGCTTCAGCTCGACTTGTTCTCGATCAAGCTTCAAAGTATGGGCTTGAGCTCGATGACAAATAAAAAAAGCTTGAGCTTATTCAAATTAAAAGCATGTTTAGGTTCGAAATCCGAGCTTGGCCCAATAAAATATGTTAATTTGATAAGATTTGGTAAAGCTTGCGAGCTTTACGAGCCGGCTCGAGCTCTGTTCATTCAACGTAAGAGCTTGACTTGAGCTTGATAATATCGAGTCAAAAATACGAACTCTCATTGAGCCATTCTCGAACAATTCATGAACTGGCTTGGCTTGTTTGAATGTTTCCATCTATAATCGTTGTTGGTGACCATCTCAATTAAAAGCTTAAATTGATAGAGGCCTAAGATTGGTTTTTGTCCTTGTTACCTTAACACTCTCACTAATTGAAAGCCTTTGGGCTTGAAATTTACACAGGCTATCCATAAATTCAAACAACCGACTATTTCATCATAATGGCTCCGCTACCATGTCATGTGACCATCTCAACAAAAAAGTTTAAACTGATAGTTGAGGCGATAGTTGGTTTTGGTTCTGTTTAACAATTGCAACCAACATTTGCATATATACAAATCAAATTTGAGACCTCGCCTAAACAAAAACGAGTGACTTATCATGGACCAATCCCACCTTAATTAAACACATGTGAGGTATTGAGTCCAAATGAGAAATGTTATTCTTAGGCCTTTGGGCTGATTTGCTTTTACATGGTGTTGAGCTTACGCCCACATTAAGGGCTAGAACTCCATATACTAGGTTATTGGAAAATGGAAGTCCACGTTGGCATGTAGCTTTCCGTTAGTTGGTTGATTATTATTTTATTTGATATCATGCCCACCACGGAGGACCATCCTCGTAGGTACAACTGCATTCAAATCCTTCAGTTCAACAAACAAAAATCATTCAATTGCTTAGGAGACAAGTTTACGATGGAGTCGTTAACTAGGGTGATTGAACATTTGAACTGGCCAGGAAGGGAAACCATTAAAATACATTAGAACAGTCCATACTAATATAATATATAGGACGACGATACCACTGTGTCTCATAATCGTTTTATTCTTTTCCAACTTGCTCCGGAGCTCAAAATCAAGTAGCTGGTCCATAATTGAATTCAATAATAAAAGACTGTATCCAAAATATCATTGTATATATATGTGTATACATTAGTTAAATAGTTTTGTGCTCTGCTGGCTCTAATACTGGCCCAAATAATTCAATACTCGCCCTCACCAGCAGGTCGTCATTCATTGACCAATTCGATCACTCACCTTTTTTATTTAATGGAAACAATTATAGTGACCCTGACTAGAAAGGAAGATGCGAATAGCATATACAGAGGCTATCCCAAGAACTCATTTCCTGGGTTAAAGTTGTATCTGTTCAGTTCAGTTTGGGGAGGAAATGCCCGAGTACTTATTTATCTGGTGGTTGTGTCCGGTGTTCTCTTCTTTTTTTTCGTTGGCTTAAACATTGAATTTGTTTTCTAAAAAAAAAAAAATCTTAGAAAATCAACTAAGTGTACTACCACGATCACCATTTATTTATTTGCTGCTCCTAAAACAATGATCTGAAGACAAACCTCCATTATTATCTTTTTTATATATAATCTTTTTTTTTCAAAAAATTTAAAATGCTTAATCTGAATATTAATTAGTTAGAAGCATATTAGCCGAATGAGAAATTTGGAATAACGTACGGATGTGGAAGTTGGTAACTCAACACCCCAAAACCAACGGAACGGGAGGAATTGAAGACTAAGACCGCAATGGAGTTCCATTTTTTAAGTAGCATTTAATTAAAGGGGTTTCATTCATCACTGTTTTCCTATTAAACAATACATGTAATTACAGAGGGAACCAAAATATGATCGTTTAGAAGAAAGAACGTAACGAAAAGGCAGGCAAGCAACAACTAGTGGTGGTACGAATTTTTTTTGGGGCAAAAGGAAAGAGATCAGTTTTCAAACACGGACATCATGTCGTCCCAAAAGTCTTAGCAGTTGATGGTGAAAGGGGAAATCAAAAGTTGTTGTCAACTTGTTCTGCCGCTTATGGGTATCCTATAGCTTAGATTGCCAATTGTCACTTACCAATTAACTTAGGAGAGTGCCTTGCAAGTAATGCATTGTTTCTTTGTTTTGGATTAGGATTGCAGGCATGTCCATAAAATCACATTTTGAATTTAAACCCTTTTTATTATTTTTTAAAAAACTAAAATTTGGGTTCCAACTTAAAATCCTTTGTATGCCAAATGTGAAAGATAAGGTGATCAATTAACATTTAGTCTCAATTATGTAATAATTTAATGGAAAGCCAGCTCTTTACATATAAAAAAAGATCCTGATCAACAATTTCTATATATTTGAAAATTTTGGGACTATCCCTTCAATTTTTTGATGGTAAAGAGAATTAGTGCCGCATCTTTTTCCTCGCCAAGAATGGTAAAGAGAATCAAGGGGATCTATGAAAATTTTTAGATAAGTTTGAGACTTAATCAAACAAAGTTAAAGATTTCTATTTGATTCCTGATTTCATTGTGATCGAAAATCTATCCATCCAGAAAACCTGATGGAAAACATAACGACTACTACCATTAAAGAAAAAACATAATTCACATGATCCTTCCCCGAATCTACTACTATTACTAGGTCAACAAAGATGGATTGGATAGTTTCGTAGGATGTTGTTTTGGCACTAGTTTTCTTAGTTTTTAAGGCATTTCTTCATCATTCTTTAATAAGAAAAAAATATTTGCATAAAACGCAACAAGACAAGAAGAGGTTCTGTTTGTGGGCTGGCTGCGATTGTGGTGGACCTGACCCACAAACAATACCCAACTCTGATATTTTTATTTTTCCAATTCTAAATTTCAAATACCAGAGCAGTCACTGCCAGGACACCTGAAAATCGAGTTTGGAAAAAGCAAATAATAATTAGAGGAGAAAAGAATAATGCATCTTTGGCTTTTGTTGCCTAATTGAAGATGCCACCAATAAATACCCGCATCTGTGCTTTTCCCATGTGCAATCAACTGCAGCAGGGAAGGATATAATCAATACTTTATTACTCCTACCATATTTACCCACCAGATTATCCCAAAGAAACAAACCCCAATACGATAAGAACTCTCTCTCTCAATTTGGCACTGTACGCGTATTGGACACGGTGATATTAAATTTTGACCCCAAAACCCCCCCCAACCAAAAAATATTAATGAAGTTTTGATTTAACCATGCCCCCAAATCGGAGAGATGAACGAACCAGATGCTGCCACGTCACAAAAGTTGACATTTAACCTGCACAATCAGTAACTTTTAACACTAACCTAATACGCGTATTTTATATAGGATTATGCAGTAATTTCGAAATCTTTAAAAACAGAGACCTCCATTGGATATAACTCCCCACCCTCCCCCTCTCTTCTTCCTATAAAAATCAACTGCTGTATCTCTCTCTTTCTCTCTTCATCATATATATAAACATAAATATTAAAGAGAAACATCCAATCAGGTAACGGTACACCCTTTACACACACAAGTCACATATATTCTTTTAGGAGACACTTTACAAGGTAAGCAAAGAAGAGAAGAGAGCATTAGATAGATAGATCTCTTTCGTCTAACCTGAGAGAAAAACAGAGAAAAAAAGAAAAGGGAACATGAGTCATTACCCGCAACAACAGCCCCCTGTCGGCGTCCCTCCTCCTCAAGGTCAGCCCTTTACTTCCTTAATCGTTATTTGATTCATTAAGGAAACATGGGTTTTGCTTTGTTTTTTTTTCTTTTTGACTTTTTGTTTCTTTCACTGATTGGATTGGATCTAATTTGATTTTAATGATTGATTGTGGGTGCTCAGGTTATCCAGCTGAAGGATACCCTAAAGACGCTTATCCGCCACCGGGATATCCCCCACAGGGATATCCTCCCCAAGGATATCCCCAGGGCGGATACCCTCCGCCGGGAGCGTACCCTCCCCCCGGAGCATACCCTCCTCCTCCTTACGCTCCTCAGTATGCCCAACCGCCGCCTCCACAAAAGAGTAACGCCGGCTGCTTGGAAGGATGGTGAGTTCCTCTTTGCTTTTTACTCGTTTCTTTTTGGTAATGTGTTTTGCTTCTTTGTGTTTGGATGTGAAGATTGTTGTCGTTAGGGTTTGGAATCATATTAGTGCTAATTCAGATCTGGGATCATCTGGTTTTGGATTCAATTAGCTGAGAATCAGTCAACTAGGTTCACAGGATTGAGTGACTACTACGTCGGTTTGGGTGTTCTTCTATTGGTTAATCTGTCGTTTTTTTTTTTCTTAATTCACGTTTTAGTAGCAATTAGGCTTACATGGTTGGTTTAGCATGTCTTAGACGGATTTCTCATGCTGCCCTTTGTTGGTATTTGTGAATTTCGAGGTTCACTATTGATATTCCTTAGCAATTCTTTAATACTCGTGCCCTGTTTGTTTTGGCCTTACTTCTGGTTTGAGCATGTTTTGTTTATGCCCTTGTGATAATTTTGGTTTCAAAGTTTTTGCCTTTTTTTGGGTTGGCTTGCTTTGCTAATCCCCTCTTTTTCACAATTTGCAGTTTAGCTGCTCTGTGCTGCTGCTGCCTGTTGGATGCTTGCTTCTGATCTGATGAAGGCAGTTGGGTGGAGCAATAGATGTATGATTTGATTGGCGGGCGGCTACAGAGTCCTTGTTGAACCATTCACATTTTCGCTAATCCGTCCAGTCAAGTTTTATTGTTCTCTTTTTTCCTTAATCTTGCACAAATAATTCAAATTTGGCGTGGAAGTAAATTGAGACCTTGATACATCTTATGTCTTCGTGGGTTTTACCTTCGATTTCTTGCTATATCATTTGTGTGCTAGGAAATTAGAAGGTGTCTGTAAATTGTGGGAGATTCTGATTTTAGATTTTAATGAAGCATCTTGCACAAGTTTATATCCCAAGCATCTTGCACAAGTTTATATCCCAAGTTCTTCTGACCCTATTATGTTTGCTTTCTAATGATAAATCCCTGCGTATGCTCTCGAGTTCTTTCTAGTTTGGTTTGATTTGGGATACATGTGAAGGGTAAAGATTTGTTCCGCCGTTTGAAGTGCCATTCTGGCCTTTATTAAGTCTCACTTTTTGCGGTCCTTGGATGAGAAGTGGAGGAAGAAACGATATTAGCTTTCTGGATATTTGATTATTTCAATGTCAAACCAAGTTGAAATGTGGAGGAAGACGAATGAAGTCTTTTATGCAACCAGCGTTGTTAAGTTTTTTTTGTTTCTTTTAGGGAGAGAAACATAACAGTAATAATGATAGCGATAGAAGCAATGTGAGAATTTCTTATACAAATGGTCAATTTAGGGCATTGTTCTCTTCTGATCGTTCAACTTTTAGGATTAGAGCGGAGAAATTGAGGTTTCCCGTAGGTTTAAATAGACGGCAGTTTTTTTAATACATGAAATGGACGTTAGTTGATATTTTGTTACTTAGGATGGATACCAGACTTTAACATTTTACATATGCTAAAATGAGCTGATTTGGACACCTTCCAGATGATAAATGAACCGAGTTTTGGTTTGTTGAGACTCGCACCGCATCTAAAAACAATTGGTAGGAAATGTTTGCGTGCTTTGAACCCTAAGAATGATAGCATGTAGAGGATCAGAAAGAGATAGCATGTAGGAAAATGCTTAAACATTAAGTTTATACAAGCTGAGGTGTACAAAATTGATAAATCCACCAAATCATATTAGAGGGTTCACAATAAAAATATTATACCAATTATGTGTTAAGTTCATTAGTTCGCTAGTTGTCTGTACAAGTTTATAGATACTGATGATGATGGGAGAATTCCTTGGATCCATGTGTTACCCAGAACATACAGGGCTCGGGAGATCCAAGGTGACTAACCTTCGGGGCACTCCAATGCATAAATTAGTACAGTGTTGATACGGTGCGTATAAAAGAGAGGTTGCTCAAGATGAGAATGAGCGACGTACCTTGGACTTAAGGAGTCTCGCCTTTAAATAGCCGTTGAGTGGCGTATCTGAGAAGATTTGGCAAAATACGAAATCTCGTTCAAACCATATGTGATCAGCGAGGATCCTAACTTAGATCTGGGCCCAAGACACTCGATCCAGAACTGTAACGCCCCGATTTTTCATAATTTTATTTATGGAATTTCTGGAATTTTTAATTCCAATTTTACCCTCGAAAATTTTTCCGGAGTTTTGGACCTAATGGTATTTAATTACCTCAAATTATTAAGTTTTATGTCGGGTTCCTTCTTAATCGAGCCTTCGTTGGAATTAAATCGGATGTTGGAGTTAGAACTTAAGTTTCGGTGGAGATTTGTCAAAACTACGTCGTTTTGTTAGGTTTATAACATGCAACACACTAAGGGCTGCGTTTTGACCTAAGGATGAGGGGCTGACCACGCCTATGATCAAAACGCCGTCGTTTTGATCACGGCTGGCCATAACCCTAACCCTAGGTATTTAATCTTCTTTTTCCCTCTCTCTCCTCACTTTTTCTCTCTTTTCTTCTCTTCTTTCTTCCCGTCTTCTTTCTTCCCGAGCCGGCTGCCATCTTCCTTCCCCTTCTTTGTTTTCTTTTACTTCTTTTCTTCCCCTTCTTTCACTAACACACATGCCATCACCATCTTCTACTCCACTTCGGGCCGCCACTGTGTGCCTTCATGTCGGCGCCGCCGTTTGTGGTCTTGAGGGTGGTGTCTTGGAGGTTTGGTGCGCCTGGGCGGAACGGAGACCTCGAGGACGGAGCTTGAGCTGCCGCCGTTGTGCATGCAGGTAGGCCACCGTCTTTCTTCTCCTCTTCTCCTGTTCTTGTTTTGGTATTCGGGTGCTAATCGGGTTGAGTGTGTGTGGGTTGTCGTGTTGCATTTGCTATTGGACGGTGGCAGGTTCGTGGCTGTTGTTGTTGGCTTGGCTGTGTAGTGGGTTCAGGGAGCGGGTCTAGCTGGTGAGGCTCGGGTTGCAGGTTGTCTCCGGGCAGTGGGTCGCCGGTGGTGGTTCTGGTCGTGTTCGGGTTCCATTGTGCGTGGAAGTTCAAGGCGGGTTTCGTGGAGCCCGGGCTGTGGTCTGATTCGGGGGGCAGAGCAGAGTTTGTTAGTGTTATCTGACGAATCCGAGGCTGGGGTTGAGTGGATCTACTCTGATAGCACACATAAACATTGTTTCGGTAAGAGTTTCGAATACTATTTCATTCTCGATTCATGGTTGTTACTTGTTGGTGCTGTTGTGGTTGTTTGAGCCATGGTGTGCGAATTGCCGGGTTTGACAGGTCGTTGGAGTGGTGCTTTCCGGCGGACTCGGTTACTGTTCCGGAGGGAGTGATCAAAATCCGGCAAGCGGATTTCTGTTCCGGCGAGTCGGTCCGTATTTTGGCATTTTACAGTAATTTTCCAGATGTAGTAATGTGATTAAATTTTGTACACGGCTTGTACCATTAATTCCGGATTGGATTATGTATTTAAATCTTGTATAGTAGAAACTGAGAGTGGGGACAGTGGGGCTTGTGGCCGATTTGTCCGATACGGGTAGAACCTCTAGGACGGTAACCATGGACTCGGGAAATAACCTTAGAACGGGAGTTGGAGGAATCGGGCCAGGCCCAATCATATGTTAAAACTTGGACTAATTGGATTTAAATGGGAGATAGGCTTAGGCCCAAGGACATGTATGGGTAAATGGTAGATTTAAGGATGTGGGCTTTAGGCCTAGTGACCATGAGGATTTTAAGCAGGATTATGATTTTGGACTTAGTTAGGCTTTAAGCCTGTGAACCTTAGGCCTGTGACTTGGAGCTATAGTTGGTGAGTGGAAGTAAAGTAGTCGGGTTGGATTTAACTCACGGTTGCATTGCACAAGCATGCATAATTTATTTATTGTTGAATATCCTTGTGAGTTATGGTGTCTATGTGTATAGACACGAGACATAATTCAAGAGCGGTTGGTACTAGTGGTGGACAGACAGAGCGCCATCATAACTGAGGTGACTCTATAAGACTTGTATGCGAATACTTGTTGGTATGGTTAGGTAGTACTGCTAGCTGAGTATGCTTCATACTGTTGACTGTGTTGTGTACCTGGTTGTTTATGTGCTGATCTGCCGTGACAATAAATATGTGTTGTTTGCCATGTGATCCTCCTATGAGCTGTTATTGCCATGCTTGTGATATATGCTGACTTGCTATATCCTGTACATTGTGAGCTTAGGCTCTGTAGAGAACCTCTATAACTGTACACAACTTAGATACGACTTGAGGTGACACTTATACAATTTCATAATTGGTAATATAACGTACCTTAATAACTAATAAGTTCTACTGTGGGGCTGTTGACCGGTAGCACCGAGAGGGAAGAGAGAGTACCCCTCGGGTCCTATTATTTTAGTGAATTGTATTCACAGAGACGGCGACGAGGGAATTGATGGGTACGCCCTCGGTTAGCATATTAGTGAGAGTACCCCTCACAGAGCTGGCGCCTTGGGGATTTGTCGGGTGTACCCCTTGGTTATTTGTTATTATTCATTTCTTTTGGTGAGAGCACCCCTCACAGAGCTGGCAACTTGGGGACTGACGGGTGTGCCCCAAGAATTTGTATTATAATTTCTTTGAGGAGAGCACCCCTCCTAGAGCTGTCGGCCACTTGTTTGCTAGTGGTTTTCTTTGACGGAACTTACCCATTCCGGTGTTGTTATTTAAACTATATATATATGATTATATTTGGGCGTACGCCCTGGGGAGCTGGCCAGTCGCTACCGCGCCCGACGCACACAGTGGAGGGCCCTTAATATTGATAAGAATGTAATAACCAGATAATTCACCTAACACTTGTATGTGTGGTATTTGACACATGTTGATTGTGTGTGTATACTTGTGCTCGTGGACTTACTCACCCTACGAGCTTGTCTTCGTGTGCCTGTATGTTTGTCTTATATTGTACATTGAGTAGGCGACTCATATAAATCGCCACCGTGGTTTTACAGATCACTAGTAGCTGCGTTTCCATCCTGGTGGATCCATAGAGTTGACACTTATATGTTCCACACTTGTCATTGACGTTATTGTTATTTTTCCGCTGCGTATTATTGTCGGGACACTGTTTCGGTTTTCTTGGATTTTAATCAGTTGTTGTTCCAGTAGGTATAATCGGTGTTACATTGGCTAGTTAAGCCAGGTTTATATTTGACTCTTGTATCCCGATGTTCAATTTTTGGTTACTCTGAGATATTGAGTTGATGTTTTTACACAGAGTTTGGCATCCCTGGTTTAAAGGGCATTTTGGTCATTTTATAATTATCTATATTTTGTATTGTCGTTTTTGGGATGCGGTAGTTTCAAGAACACAAACTGTTAGTTTAGATCATGGTGTTCGAGTCGGGGTCATGACACAAAGATTTAAGATCATTTTTTGAAGTTGTTCTCCATTTCTAAGTTCGTAGCTTTCGCAGTAGCTTCATCAATACTCCCTACATTTTTGAACCGTCATATTCGATACATATTCTACACTAGGTGTTTGGTATTTCATTTAGCAATTCATTTGAATAAATATATAAAAGCAAATGGAAGTTTACCTCATCAACCAGGAGCCACACTTCCCAAAATTCATTAAGAGAAAAATATGTGTTGATGTGCTTAACGTCAAGGCTTTAAAAATTGGCCTCAAATATCCCTTTGAAACAATTAGCAACAATTATTTAAAGAAAATTTCAAATTTGATAGGAATGTTTGAGTTTCTTATTGATTTTTTTCCGAGACACATAAAAGACTTGTTTGAGCCACTTTAGTCAATTTGGCATGGGAGAATAGGAAAATATATGATATTTTGCTTCCAGATATATAATATTCTGAATAGGAATATTTTGTTGTATATTAATAAGGAGGGAATGATCATGTTAGAATAGTATATCTTTATAATAGGTTCTCATCAAAGTTTATGTTCCTCACGACATCACACTTCGGTAGGGCAACAAAAATGGGCAATCAGTTAAACCTAAACGGTAAAATATTATAAGTCGTTACCTCCATTAGTTTGATGTCTTTCTTCTCTTCAAGGTTTTATCAGTGATACTGACGACTTTAGTAAGCAATTCTGATGTTGAAAGAATTAAGAGACAATACTGATTGTAATACTTCAAATAAAGAAGAAATAGATGACTATTTTGAACTTGATAATAAGGTTGAAGAAGAATTAAAGGACATATTTATACACAAAGCAAGATAAAACGCATGTTAATAAATTAGCTAGCTACATTGCCTTCTTCGTGTTGTGTTGTTATTTTATATTTATGCTTCTTTTCTCTTTGCAATGGTATTTTTATAGTATAAGATTTTTATAATATAAATAAAGAAAGCAAGATGAACAATTATGTGGAAAATAATTTAATAAGTAGCATAGTTAGATTCTATAACAACGGTGGATCGTTTAGATTCTTTTTTAAATTTTCTTACCGAAAATTTTTGACAAAATATGAACATGGATTAGAGGATGGAATCTATATTGGGTTATATATCTCCTTTGAATTTTGAATTAGAAATTTTTTATACTATTTGCTTTATTAATTGTAAATAAATCGGAATCATATAAAAATGTGTTATATCTAATTCGATTGGTTTATTTCGATAGTTTTTTAGACATTTTCAAATGCTTATATTTGACAATATCAAGTGCTATATCAACCGTGGATAAGAGGGTGGTTCCTACAATCATATAATATTGATTTCTATGGTTTTCTATGAAAGTTTTGTTCTTGGTGGTTATGGAATTATGACTTCATGAGGTAGGTTTTCAAAAATAATTTTTGGTATATCAGAATATAAAAGAGGACATATAAAAAGTCACAACACATTGTGTTGCCTTGCACCTTGCTTTGCAAAAAAGTCTGCACAAAAATTCCCTTCATTCAATATATGAACAAGCCGACGCTGTCAAGCCACCCTACGATATAAATGACGCAAAGTATATCTAAAATAAGTGTATATGAAGGATGTACCAATGACACCTCTTAGCAATCAGACGAAATGCTTTTCGAGAATCCAACTCTAACACCATATTGCAAAAAACTTTTCCCAAAGCTAACAACAAACCTTGCCATATGGCAGCAAGTTCAGCTATTATGGTGGAAACAATACTCAAACAAGTTGAAAAACCTCCCAACCATACGCCATAGTGGTACCGAACAACACCAATATACCACATGCGCTCGCCTGCCCTGGATTACCCTCAACACTACCATCAACGTTTACCTTCACCTAAGGCAACATAGGATACCGCTAAGCAACCAGACGCGGTGCCGTAGAAGGTGAGTCCTTCTCCCGAATAAAAGTCACCTCATATTCACAAGCCAAATTTCGTTCCTTAGCCACAGGCACTGATAGCAACGCCACAATCTATATACACCAAAGACTTCACTATTCAATCATGGGTATTTGATAACTTCCTTCTCTTCCAGAAAATTATCGTTTGGACTCTCGCAGACTTTTAAAAGAAATTCAATTTTCTTTCCCTCTTTCGTCAAGCTCTCCTTATAGCCAAGTGAGCTCGCTGAGCAGAACCATATCAAGGGGTTGACCTGAGCTATCTTGTTTGGTAAGACGAAATTGAACAAAGAAAAGAGTTTATTTTTCTTAACTTTTTTTTTTCTTCAAGCAAAAAGAAAAAGTTTACAATCTAATTGATTCAAATTGTATAGTTTTCTTATTTGTTTATTTTTATTTTGTTATATGTTAGTTAACAAATTTTGATTATGAAAGAATTCACTAATTGCTTCAATCTTAAAGCTTCCTTTTATTATTTTTTTTTGTGTAAATAAAGACAAGTATGATATCAATCTAATTTTTGTCAAGGTATGTGGATGAAATGCCCCGACCCGTATTTACCGTACACAGTAAACACGTGCCGGAACTGTGACCACCCGACCCAACAAAGCCCAAGCATACAGTGTGAACTACAATAACTCGGCCCAACGGCCCAAAATAGTAAAACATCATGAATAATAAATCCCGGCCCAATGGCCCAATATTAGCGAAAACAATGCACAGCGGAAGATTTTAAACTCACTAACACTGTATGCGACACATGCAACCTATGGATCCAAGCCGGTCCAAAGGAAACGCTGCAGCCTGTCTGGAATGCACCAAGCCTGTACATGAAACAACTCATCCTACGGGATGAAACCCCGCAGGCGAGGGGTGAGTCCGAAAAGCTCACCGACGAAAGATAAACAAAGATATATTCAACCATAACACTTTCGAGGTAAATACAACGCTCAAACAGATGAAGCTACACACACAACATGACAGAGGAATCTAAATCAAACAACGCATCAGAGAATCTAACACAACCAACACGTCAAAGGTATCTCACTAAATCACATCAAGCCAAGACCAAAAGATTACTTATTAGTTATTATTACCAATTTTATCTTCCGGGCCCCGTCACTGGACAAGCTAGGGTCGTACCTGGTTATTAACTAATTCTGGATGCCAGACCCCACCACAATCCGGGATCAACATCCCCATATCTCAAATCCGGGATCAACATCCCAATATCTCAAATCCGGGGTCAACACTCCAATATCACAAATCCGGGATCAACATCCCAATATCACAAATCCGGGGTCAACACCCCAACCAACAAACCCTCTGGCAAGACACCACAGAACTAGTCTCTAACCATCTAGTCGTACCACTACTTTCCAAGTGACAATTACATCATCTCAATTCAATTCCAATTTTCATTCCAATTTCCGTTATCCTTTTCCCAATTATCTGACTAACACGTTTCTACAACAGCATCAACAATACCATAGCAATCATGTAACAATCAGCAATCATTCCAGCAGATCAAACAAACAACATAAACACACAAACCACAAAACTACACACACAGCATTACGGGCACATATCAGGGTTTATCCATCCTCACCTTAGCCGATTACTCAACTCTGAAGGTAATGACCGGTCCAAAGCCGGCTCCTCGGGAAACGGCCCGATATCCAAAAACCTATACAACAAACAATACACTCACATAAATGCACATAAGAGTATGTCATGATGCCAATTTTACGAAATGTACCCATCCCGGTTACTTATCCGTTATTATTATCTTTTACGAAAAATAGTTAAGTGTACGTATTTCCGAATATAATTTCGGTACCATACTTTGATAATACCCTTTCTAAGACATTTGATAAAAATAATTATTACTACCATTTATTTCCTGTCCAAGAATATAATTACTATAACATAATTCCCTAGAAATATAACATATGCTTATACTCCCAAAATACTTTTATGGTACATATATTCTTTCCTAAAGTACTTACTATATAGTAATTTTACAAAGGATATAATAACTCTTATTTTAATTTCCTTAGTTTTCTTGAAAGTAATATAACTTGATAATTACCTCATTTCTCTTTACAAAATCCTTTGTATTTAGGTTTCCCGGAAAAACAAAATTACATATCCATATACTCTTTCCAACGCATATGGTAGATAATTATTTACTATAATATACCTTCTTTTTCAACAGTGAAAACACCATGAATTAATTTTTCCTAAAACTGGTCATGTTAAATATATATATTCCTATGAAATATTCTATAAATAATAATCACACATATATATTCGGATTATACTCATCATTTATTATGTTTATTGTTTTATTTTTATTTAAAATTACTTGTCATAACACATATCCCTTTTCCATTATTATCTATATAATTCCCTTAAGATAATTATGTGGTATATTCATATGCTTGTCACGTGCCCATATGGTATATATTATTGTTCCTATTATTTCCAAAAAATTATAAATTTCTAACAACCATATCTATGTAATTATGTATATATGTTTCTATTTTATCAAATTAAAAGAACTGGGCTGAGTTAGATGAATCAGACCAAGCCCAAGTTCCAACTCAACCTGAGGAAGACCAGGCCCACTGTCCAAAGTCAATAGGCCCAACACTAGGCCTTGCCTTGGACCAGCAGCCACGGCCCGATCCCTGGGTCACCTTCAACCTTCACTGCTCACCTGCGTCTTCGCCGGCACGGTGGTGGCGTGAGGTGAAGCACGTTCCGGCGACGAGGGAAGATGCGAGGAGGGAGGCGCGGTCGGCCACTGGTGAGGCGAGGGTGGCGCGGTGTGGTTGCAGGCTTGGGTTCGAGGTCGACAGCGTGACTCGAAGCCACGGGTTCGGCGCTGCGTGCGACGGAAGGACGACGGCGAGGTGCAGGGAAGGTTGCTCGGCTGCTGGGGCTCGTCGTCGACGGGCGGTGTGGAGAAGAGGCGGCGGCGTGGGCTTGGCTCGATGGCAGCGGTGCCGATCTGCAGGTGGCCGTGGCGTC
>JAKUCV010000979.1:7500-33957 GCA_028386065.3 Turnera subulata | reverse complement strand
CATATCTCAAATCCGGGATCAACATCCCAATATCTCAAATCCGGGGTCAACACCCCAATATCACAAATCCGGGATCAACATCCCAATATCACAAATCCGGGGTCAACACCCCAACCAACAAACCCTCTGGCAAGACACCACAGAACTAGTCTCTAACCATCTAGTCGTACCACTACTTTCCAAGTGACAATTACATCATCTCAATTCAATTCCAATTTTCATTCCAATTTCCGTTATCCTTTTCCCAATTATCCACAATCAATAATCCAACATCATCCTCAACACATCATCCAAGAACCAATATCACAATCCAGTCAACAATTTCATATCACCAAACTTTCACATCAAACAATTCAACAATATCAAACTGTTCAACAATATTTCCAACACGACATACACAGGACTAACACGTTTCTACAACAGCATCAACAATACCATAGCAATCATGTAACAATCAGCAATCATTCCAGCAGATCAAACAAACAACATAAACACACAAACCACAAAACTACACACACAGCATTACGGGCACATATCAGGGTTTATCCATCCTCACCTTAGCCGATTACTCAACTCTGAAGGTAATGACCGGTCCAAAGCTGGCTCCTCGGGAAACGGCCCGATATCCAAAAACCTATACAACAAACAATATACTCACATAAATGCACATAAGAGTATGTCATGATGCCAATTTTACGAAATGTACCCATCCCGGTTACTTATCCGTTATTATTATCTTTTACGAAAAATAGTTAACTGTACGTATTTCCGAATATAATTTCGGTACCATACTTTGATAATACCCTTTCTAAGACATTTGATAAAAATAATTATTACTACCATTTATTTCCTGTCCAAGAATATAATTACTATAACATAATTCCCTAGAAATATAACATATGCTTATACTCCCAAAATACTTTTATGGTACTTATATTCTTTCCTAAAGTACTTACTATATAGTAATTTTACAAAGGATATAATAACTCTTATTTTAATTTCCTTAGTTTTCTTGAAAGTAATATAACTTGATAATTACCTCATTTCTCTTTACAAAATCCTTTGTATTTAGGTTTCCCGGAAAAACAAAATTACATATCCATATACTCTTTCCAACGCATATGGTAGAATAATTATTTACTATAATATACCTTCTTTTTCAACAGTGAAAACACCATGAATTAATTTTTCCTAAAACTGGTCATGTTAAATATATATATTCCTATGAAATATTCTATAAATAATAATCACACATATATATTCGGATTATACTCATCATTTATTATGTTTATTGTTTTATTTTTATTTAAAATTACTTGTCATAACACATATCCCTTTTCCATTATTATCTATATAATTCCCTTAAGATAATTATGTGGTATATTCATATGCTTGTCACGTGCCCATATGGTATATATTATTGTTCCTATTATTTCCAGAAAATTATAAATTTCTAACAACCATATTTATATAATTATGTATATATGTTTCTATTTTATCAAATTAAAAGAACTGGGCTGAGTTAGATGAATCAGACCAAGCCCAAGTTCCAACTCAACCTGAGGAAGACCAGGCCCACTGTCCAAAGTCAATAGGCCCAACACTAGGCCTTGCCTTGGACCAGCAGCCACGGCCCGAACCCTGGGTCACCTTCAACCTTCACTGCTCACCTGCGTCTTCGCCGGCACGGTGGTGGCGTGAGGTGAAGCACGTTCCGGCGACGAGGGAAGATGCGAGGAGGGAGGCGCGGTCGGCCACTGGCGAGGCGAGGGTGGCGCGGTGCGGTTGCAGGCTTGGGTTCGAGGTCGACAGCGTGACTCGAAGCCACGGGTTCGGCGCTGCGTGCGACGGAAGGACGACGGCGAGGTGCAGGGAAGGTTGCTCGGCTGCTGGGGCTCGTCGTCGACGGGCGGTGTGGAGAAGAGGCGGCGGCGTGGGCTTGGCTCGATGGCAGCGGTGCCGATCTGCAGGTGGCCGTGGCGTCACGACAGGGTGGAGAGGGAGAGGAGAGCGGCGGCGTGGCGCGACGGCTGGAATAGGCGGCGGGTCGCGGGCAGCTGCGGTGGTGGTGGTCGGCCGGCGTGTGGTGTTCACGGGGAATGAAAAGAAGAAGAGGAAGGGAAAGGGTGGTGACGAGGCGGTTGTGTGTGTTGGGTGGCTTGCTGTTTATTTTATTTTTTTAAAACTACAGGTATGGGTGTTTAGTAGGTGTTTGCAGAAAAATGGTTTGCAGGAGGTGAAGATGAATTGGTTCGTGGGTTTACAGATGAGGTAAAGCAGAGGGTGAGGTGGTGCAGAGAAATGGTGCAGGTGACGACGAAATAAACTCACGGTGCTACAGAAAAAAAAAAAACAAGATTTCATAAGCGTAACAGGAAGATGGCGGCTGCGTGGCTCAATCACGCAGTCGTGTCCCGTCCAGACCAGAAAATAACTGATACCCCATTGTTATTTTCCGATGTGATTTTCCGAGAAATTCCGAAACCCGAAAAATACCAACTTAGGTTCGAAAAATCCACGGGAAAATCACGAGCGCGGGAAAACCCTCGGTTTCAAAAAACGACCCCCGATTTACCTCGAATTAATTACCCAAGATTAATTCAACAGTAAATCACGGTAAAAAGACTTTTACAGTCCCGGTAAAAATCCAAATTTTACCCGGGCTGTTACAGTGGAAGAGTTTAATAATTTTTAAAGTTTGATGATTAGTCCTATAATATTATCCCGAGGTGGAGATTTATTCAAATCAAAATGAATTCATTTTAGTAAGTAGCTTTTGTATGTTAGTTCCATACGATTTGATTCCACATTGAATACAAGTTTCACAGAGTGCGGATAATACAGAAATTGTAAAGTATTTATTTGTAATTTTTGAACACGGTGTAGATGACTAGTACTTTTAAAAGTAGTACTCTTTAAAATTGCGGCATTACCATCCACACCAGTTAAAGGGATGAGCAAATGGTCACATTAAATATTTGTTTGTTGGTGTATCTATATATTCATCTTATTATTCGCTATTCGCTATGTAGAATCTTTCCTCTTATAATCTGTTACTAATTAAAATAAAGAAACACAATCACATTGCCAACAGGGGTTGGCTTAATTGGTTGAGGTTAAGTAAGCATTCTCATTAGGTTGAGAGTTCGTATCTCACCGACTGACCGTCCCTCTTGATGAGTAATCTGTAAATACCACTGTAAACATTTGCAACTTTATTTTTTATTGTACTAGCCATAATGGTCCTTGTTGCGGATTATTTGTTATTTTTAACATTGAGAAGTAATTTTATAACTTAATTATTATTTCATTTAAAATATGATAACTTTGACCATATATACTTGAAATATAAGACTAACATATATAAAATTTTAAAAGTTTATTAGAATCTCGTATGATAATGAAAATAAATGATAACAATGTTTAGTTAATCAAACTTGAAATTGAAGTTCTTTCTAAAAAAAAACTTGAAATTGAAGTTGAAAAAATTTAGTTATATCTTAAATTAAAATCAAAGGTAAACTAAAGGATGAAAATATAATTTCACTTAGATATAATCAGTTTGCAACATGCTATTATAAATAGCTAAAACAATAGTGTTTTCTATAAAAAAGGTACAATTATATTTTTTTAAAAAATGTGGGACTTCATGAAATAAATTCATATTTTATTTTTTAACATGCATTAAAACCAAGATCTACTTACCGAAGAAAAGAAAAACCAACATCTCCTATCGTAAACTCAATGACACGTCGTTAACAGCTTGATCGTGTAAACGATGCACGTGTAAAACATTCTTCGCCCAATACGCCCCCCCCCATGGACTTTGGTCTCACGAAACATCCGTGTTACGGTGCCACAATGCTACGACGCTGCGTTTAGCTTATATCTTTGCAATGTAAATTCGTTTAATATTTTTTTTTCCTCTAATATTTCAGATACTAAATATCGGAATCTTAATTATTTTAATCCTAATTTGTTAATCGCAAACCCTAAAACGTACAAAATTGAACCCTAAAAATTACACAAGAGGTGGCAAAAGATCCAAAATTGAATCGAATCCCTAGAATGCCTGCTTATGTTTGGCTACCAAACACCTCCTCCGTCCTCTCCGTCGCTTAATCATCACCGTTTTGACCACAGAACACCCATCCCAAATTACAGAAACACCAAAAAAGAAAAGAAAAGAAAACAAAAACAAATCCGTTCCTGATTACTGATTAATTAATTCCGCATCGAATTTCTGACCCGCCACAGAATTTGGTAACCCTCCATCCCTCGTCGTTTTTCTCTTTTTTTTTTTTTGTTCTTAAATTCATATCTGGCCTCTGCGTTTGTTTCTGGGTCTTGGATTCTTAATCAGCAATTAGAAATTCAAACTACATGACCTGCTTACATAAAACGGCAGAAGCTGAGGGTTTGTTTCTCTTTCATTACAATTAGGGTTTGCCTGACTGTTGTTTCTACGAGATTCCGGTTTCTGCTCTGTTGTCTCTTGCAGTTTGCTTTCAGCTTTGATTTATGGGAGTTTTTAATTTAGTGAAGAATTCCAATCCTTTTCGTTAGGGCAGCACTGATTTGTGAAAGCTAATTTTGACATAAGAGAAACTGTTTGAAATTGAATTCTGGGTTGTGCTTATCTGCAGAATCGCAGCACCAAAGGTGGTATTTTTTTTTGGTTTGGTTGCATTCTTGATGGGCGCGCCTAAACAGAAATGGACTGCAGAGGAAGAAGCAGCTTTAAAAGCTGGGGTCATAAAGCATGGGGCTGGCAAATGGCGCACGATACTCAAAGATCCAGAATTCAGTGGCGTTTTGTATCTTCGATCGAATGTGGATCTTAAGGTAAGTTATATCAACATTTTGTTTTGTTTGACACTGATATTCCTAGAGGAAGGAGCGAGTTTGAGTTGCCTTACTGTCTCTTATTGTTTGATTAATTTACTCTGGCTTTGTTTTATGGCCAGGATAAATGGAGAAATATGAGTGTGATGGCAAATGGATGGGGCTCCCGAGAGAAGCCTAAAGTGTCTGTGAAAAGGGTGCACCATGTTCCTCGACATGAGGACAACTCTTTGGCTGTTACTGCTGTTCCCCAGAGTGATGAAGAGATGGTGGATGTCAAGCCTCTTGCATTTACCAGTATTCCTGCCCCAGTTACTGTTCCAAAGAGATCTAACCCGAGGTTGGGCACTTTGATAAGCAGAAGGAAGAGTAATAGGAAAAAGAACAGAAAGATTGCACTTGCATTTTTTTTCGATTTCATTTGTTTCTTTCTGTGTTTGGCTACCTGTAGCTTAGTAATTGGCAACGGTGTTCTCTTTTTTTATCTTAATCATTTGTTTATGGCATAGAAGAATCATTTTGGTCTAAACCAACTTGTGTTGGTCCCAGTGGAGAAGGGCTGGGGTCCCTTAAGCATCAACCAGGGTTCAAGTCCTGGTGATGTGAATGGAGCATGCACAGTTGGTAGGGCGCCCACCTTAAGAGGTGCCGATCGAAGCCCGGGAGAGATTAGTCTCGTGTCAACGAGGGTACTTCTAGTATCAAAAAAAAAAAAAGAATCATTTTGGTCTATTAGAAGTCTTGTTAAGTACATTCAACATAATTATAATAGACTGCAGGTGTGATTTTATTTATACTTTCTGATGAGCCAGATCTTGAAGATTTTTAAGCAAATGTGTTCCTAGGGTAAACGAAGTATAAATTGTTCTTCTTACATGTTTTCTTTCTGAGACATTCTACTTATACAGTTTTCTTCCCTTTTCGGATGTAGGCTGGATAATCTCATAATGGAGGCCATAAGGACTTTGAAGGAACCTGGGGGTTCTGATAAGACAACTATCGCAGCATACATAGAGGTAAACTTTTAATTTTGTATTCCATAGTATTCAATGTCATACTGCTTTCTTTGGATATATTAAATGGAAGTTGCAGTCACAGATGATGAATGGTCTACCAGAAGTTGGTTGTGAGAGATACAATACAAAAGTTATCATGGTAATTGTTGGAGCTTTAAGAGCTGCTCAAATTGTCAATTTTATTAACTTCAGATTTATTGTCCAAAAGGAAATTTTCTTCTAGGATCCTCTGAGGTTCTTTTGGCATCTGAACCCTGTTTTTACTTTGTAGGAACAATACGTTTCACCTGAGGACTTTAGGAGATTCTTATCAGTAAGACTGAAGTATCTAACGGCAAATGGTAGACTCATCAAGGTAAATGTCTTTCTTCTTGTGGTTGAGTGATGTCCATGAAAGCCATGAATGAAGTACAACACTGAAGCATCTCTGATGCTGTCAACTTTTTCTACCTTTGAATTCTGGATTATTGTAATTTTCGAAGTTGGATATGATGAAAATTGTGAGGTCTGATGGAAGATGCTTTGCTGCATTGTATTTACAACACAATAGGCACATGTCTGTATTCACCTTTTTAATGATAGCTTCTTGTATTAGACGGTGTTATCAGGGCTTGTGTTGGTTGCATTATTAACATGTATTCAGGACTCTTGGACATTAACATCAGATTTGCACATCTTGATTCTGATCCTTTTTCACCTCTGGTTTATCTTCTCTCTCTATCCTTACCATGTGGACCTACTGTTAGGCAAATCTGATGTTTAAGAATAGAGATTACCTGAGAGCGGTGATCAGTTTGCTAAATATTTTTCACAAGTCAAAGCATGTTTGGTTGGAAACCCTTATGATTAGATTTAGCTTTAAGGTGGGATAAAAACATGCTTAGAACTGCTCTGCG
The DNA here is from genome assembly GCA_028386065.3 of Turnera subulata. NCBI lineage: Eukaryota > Viridiplantae > Streptophyta > Magnoliopsida > Malpighiales > Passifloraceae > Turnera > Turnera subulata. Next base: position 27,200 of record JAKUCV010000979.1, on the reverse strand, counting down.
ATTCCGAATTGGCTTATGGTGTTCTTTGCTTTGAGCATATCTGTGCCAAATTTGTTTGTCCTAGTTTCCCCAGGGCAAAATCCATTACCCCCAAGTATTGGAATTATATAATGTTTATGCTCTTTTACCAAATTTTCCATCAAAATTCAAATACACTGATGATTGTTTAATTTTTTCTAGTACATGTTCTGCCTGGGATGCTGTCTATCAGTTTGTTCTCTTGATAATTTTGGATTGTAATTACACCTTAATGTCAGGTTAAGCGTAGGTATAGAATTGCACCTACTTCAACATTTTCCCAGAGGAGGAAGCTATCAACCCCATTGTTTGAGGGTAGACCGGGAATGTCTTCAAAAGTTGCAAGGGGTGATTTCAATATGCTTACAAAGTCTGAAATTGAACATGAGATTGCCAGAATGAAGACTATGACCCCACAGGAGGCTGCTAGAGCAGCAGCTCGAGCAGTTGCAGAGGCCGAGGCAGCCATAGCAGATGCTGAAGAGGCAGCAAGGGAGGCTGAGGCAGCAGAGGCTGATGCAGAAGCAGCACAGGCATTTGCAGAAGCAGCGCAAAAGACATATAAAGGAAGACCCTCTGGTAAAATGGTAATTGCCATTAACCTCCTTGAGATGTAAATATTTTGTTAGGATCTTGATCTTCAGAGCTTCAGAAGTCATCTTTTTTTTGGGATTATATGCAGATGATCCGAGCTTGAATGGAAATTTGCAAAAATGGAGAATCCAGGGGTCGCATTGACACATTCTTTATCTGCTGACATTTTGGGTTTCTGTACATACGATGAATTGCTTTGGAGGGTGAGGATGCATTAGGTGTTTATGAGTATCTTATGTTGTTGAGTCGGCAGATTTAAAGTCAATTTAACATATTAGCTTCTCCTGGAAGTTTTTGTTTTGCTGTAAATATTTATCCGCTGCCTATGGCTTTTTGAAGATGCAACATGAAGGAGTAAGCTAGAGGTTAGGAGTAGACCGGAAAAGCAGTTGGGTCTGCGAGTAATTGTTTGTAGTCCTTGCTTTTTGGTGTTTATGAAATTTCCTGTGATCAAGTGGTGTCTCTCATCTGGCACAAATTGCTTGTCCTTCGCACTTTTAGTTTTGTAAAGTACATTAAGCGACAAAAGAATGTTTTTAGCTGGAATAATTTTCATGGTGCGAGGTCGCATTGTAATAAAGACGAGTAAAATAAAGCCTCAAAGGGGGAGTTTATGCTGGCATTATTTGTAGTTTTAAGTTTTAAGGGGCTTATGTCCCGAAATGAAATCATCCATGTTTTTCTTAACCAAAATCATCAAGGTTGCAATTGCACATGATGTTCCTTTGCCTATGTTTTTGCAAGTCGTACACGCCATCAAATCGCCGCCATTAAACAATAGGATTAAAGTGTTTTTTGGTCCCTGTGTAAGGTCTCAAAGTTGGATTTCATCCTCGTGTAGGATTTTGGCATTTTTCATCCCTCTGTTCGACCCTTTTGGTCTCTCCGGCCAGAATCCGGCAAAAATGCTGACGTGGCAAGTTTTCCGGTGCCACGTCAGCTTTGTGAGTCCTACACGTCAGGGTTTAACCCAAAACCGACCCAGCTCTACCCGGCCCATTTATTCTACCCGATTGATCCGGTTAGCAAATTTTAAATTTATAAAAAAGCTTATGCCCCACATTTTTTTGAATTTTTGAATTTTTTTGGTGAACAATTTTTATTTTGAAATACACAAACCATAATTCTTACTCCTAAATTATTTTTATTTAAGATTAAATTATCCAAAACCACTTCTGAATTTTTTTCCTAAATATAGCAACATTGAAACATCCAATTATTTAATATTAAAAAGAAAAGACTAATCGAGATTCTAGTTTTCCTATCCAATTATCTCTATAATTTTCTCTTCATCTTCTCTTATTGAAGAATATTTTTCTTAAAGCATGAAAATTGAAACTAAGGAGTCACACTTTATCTGGCAACAAAGAAAGAAGAGAAAAGAATAATTAAAACAACAAAAGAAAAACCATCCAAGATACAACGACGTCGTCCACATCATCATCTTCTCCTCACTGTCGAACCACCTCCACCGACGCCATCACCACCACGCACGCCACCACCTCTGCAACTACCATCCACAAATTGCTCCAGTCGGCATCGCCTACTCTCCGCGAGCTACAGCCACCTAAATCACTTCGGGCGGACCGGCGGGGTACGTTTGAAAGAAGGGGAGTTGGATGGGGAGGCGGCGCCGGATTCAGGTGGCGGATCTTGGGGAGGTTTGGCCAGATGGTAAGCCGCCGCATAAGGATGCAGAAGCGACGGACGCCGCCCCTTTTCGTGCACAGAATGAGGCCACCACCACCACATAGGGCTTCTACCACTCAATCTGCCACCACCACCACATAGGACTTCTGCCACTCAATCTCCATCGCATCAAACACAACGGCGCCGCTAGCCTCACCCATCAGCCTGCACAAAACAACCCAAAGCACAACACAACCACAAAGAGCAACACAAGAACCACAGGTCTTGTTCCATGACCCGATTTTGGTTGTGAAATGGGTTGAGTCTCATGAGTTTTGGGTTTTGTAGGTTGCAGATTCAGAAAGAATTCATGGGTTCTTGGTGCTTGGATTTTTTATGAGTTGTGGTTTGTCATTCACAAAGAACTCATGAGACAAAATTGCTTTAGTCGATTAAAGAAGAGACAAACGATTTGTATTTTGTTTTTGGTAGTAGGAGTAATTTTTTTTCTTTTATTTGGTTTTTTGGAATTTTTCAAAAAGGGTTATGGAAATTAAAATTTTTGGAAAAAAATAAAAATAGGAAAAAGAATAAAAAGAATAAAAATATCCAGACTTGTGAGGAATAGGGAAAAGAATTTTTGTTTTTGAAATTAAAATATTAAAAATACAAAAGCAACATATTTAATAAAATTGTAATACTAAATCCAATTTTAGATAATTGACTATTAACATAAATACAAGACAATTAAGGTTAATTAGAGTTAATATTTGTAACAGCAAGGGTAATTTTTACGTTTTTACCGTCACCGTAAAATTTAATTTTACAGTCTTTTACCATTAAAATTAATCTTGAATAATTAATTAATGGTAATTTACGCTTCGGATTCCGAAACTGAGCACTGTTCCACGCTCGGGATTTTTCTGCGGATTTTCCGGACCAAAGTTGGAATTTTTCGGGTCCAGGAATGTCGAGAAAAGTCAGGTTTAACCTCGAATTATCGGGCCAGAAATTAAGTCAAGGGGGTATTATTAATATTTTCTAGACCGGACGGGACACGACTGCATAAAGCAGCTGCCTTCTCCTGTGTGCTCGTGAGATTCTGTCGTCCTCTGTGCTGAACGTGACCCCTGCCTATTTTTTTTTTCCTTCAACTGCAAATCATTTCCAACATCTTCTTCACCTGCAAGGAAAAAAAATTTATCATCATACTTCTCCTGCCTAAGCCATCCCCTTGAACCTGCAAATCCACAAACCAGAAAAGAAGAAAAAAAAAAAGGAAAACACAAAAACAACAACACAGACCATACACCCAACGCAACAAGCTGCCGTTTTTCACCCCTCCCCTTCCTTTTTTTTTTTCTTTCTTTTTCTTCTTTCTTCCTCCACACCACACACCCGAGCCACCGACCGCCACTGCCGGCCACCATCACGCCACCTTCCTCTTGCACCGCAGCCACGACCGTCGTCCTCCTCTCCTCCTCCTTCCTCCCACGCCTGTCGTCGCAACAAGTCGCGCCAGCCACCGCCTCCTGCAGATCGACACCGCTGCCGTCAAGTCAAGCTCACGCCGCTGCCCCTTCTCCACACTGCCGTCGGCGACGAACCCCACCAGCGGCCGAGCAACCTCCCTCGCACCTCCTCTGCCGTCGTCCCGTGTCGTGCTGTTCGCGCCGCCGTCGCCTGCGAATCGAGGTGAGCACGACCCGTTTGGATGTGGATACGACCCGGGTGCGTATCACATTGGGTCGGGTTGACCCGAGGTGTAAGGCTCTGGGTCTGGTCGCGCTTGGGCTGGGAATGCCTGGGCTTGGGTATAGGCTGGTTTGTGGGCTGGGTTTTGGAGTTTGGGTTAAGCTAATGGGCTGATGGTTTGGGGATTGGGCTTAGCTTTGGCCCAGTCCGAATTTTAAAAGAGAAAAGAAAGAGTAATAATCTGGAAAAGGAATTTTGGGAAGGAAAATATAATTATGGAATTAATGAAAAATAAAAATTCTGGAGAAATTTATGATATATGAAAAATAATTTTGGGAAATATATATAGTAATAAAAATTATTTTGAGGAAAATAATTATGGAAAGGGTATTATCAAGGTAATAAAATATCGGAATAATATCCGGGTACAGGAATAAGTATAAGTAAGGTATTTTGGGCACCTGAAAATAAATGGTGAATTATGACGATAATAGGAATAACCCGGGGAAGTAACCGAGACGAGTCAGTAGTTAATTTTCGTAAATACAGTAGTAGCATGACATTGCATACCACTTATATGTGCATATTATTTGCTTGATATAGGAGTTGATAACGAGCTGGTACCTGAGGAGCCGGACTTGGAGTCAGTTGGACAGTTCCAAACTTGATATCGGCTAAGGTGAGGATGGATAACCTTAGATATGTGCCTGTAGTACTGTGTTTGCTTTGTTGTTTGATTGAACTGCTGAATTGAATATTGTTTGTTATTTGGTTGCTGTGCAATTTGTTGATGCTGTTGTCGGATTATGATTAAAACTCGTGAAAGCTATGTCGAATTGTGCTGAACTGTTAAGTTGTGGTTAATTGATGCTATGAGTCAGATGTCGAGTTGTCCTGTGAAATAATCTGGAATAATGGAAAAGTTAGATAATTGAGAAAGAGTAAAGGAATTGGAATCGATTTTGAGATGATGATATAATTGTCACTTGGAAAGTAGAGGTACGACTAGATGGTTAGAGACTAGTTCTGTGGTGTCATGGCCGGTGGGTTGGTTGATTGGGGTGTTGACCCCGGATTTGTGATATTGGGATGTTGATCCCGGATTTGTGATATTTGGATGTTGATCCCGGATTTGTGATATTGGGATGTTGATCCCGGATTTGTGATACGGGGATGTTGATCCCGGATTGTGGTTGGGCCTGGCATCCAGAATTAGTTAATAACCAGGTACCGGAAGATAAAATTGGTATTAAGATAATATTTAAACATTCTTTTGGTCTTGGTATAGTTGCTTGGTGGTTTCCTTGTGCTGTGATTGATTGTACTTTCAGTTGAAATTGTTATGCTTACTTCGAAAGTATTACAGTTGAATATATATCTCTGTTTATCCTTCATCGGTGAGCACTTCGGACTCACCCCTCGCCTGCGGGGTTTCATCCCGTAGGTTTGGTTGATCGTAGTTCAGGTACGATGTTCGTTGGCTGCTGCTTTCTTCTCCACCTGACCCGGATCCATACACCGCTGCATCTGCATTCTAGTCTTTCGCTGCTTGTCTTACTATTGTGTTATTGTTGTTGCTGCTGTATTGTATTTGTTGTTGATTGGATTTGAGAGTACTGGTTTGAATAATGGTCCCCGAGATCGGGTGACGAATATTGTATTTGAGGATTGCGTGTATTGTATTTTATGTTGTACGTACTGTCTGCTGCTGTAGTGAGAACAGTTCTGGCACGTGTTTACCCTGTACGGTAAATACGGGTCGGGGCGCTTCATTGTTATTTTTTACCAAAATTTAAATTAATATATTAATTACGTGCCTAATATAGGATTTTTTAAATTATATTTCACATTTTAGAAAAAAATTAATATTGCATATTCACTTGCTGGGTCAATTGGGTGAGCGTACGGTTCGGGTTGATTCGGGTCAGGTTGAACCCTGACATGTGGGGCCCAAAAATCTGATGTGGCACCGGAAAATGTGCCACGTCAGCATTTTTGCCGGATTCTGGCCGGAGAGACCAAAAGGGTCGAACAGAGGGATGAAAAGAGGCCAAAATCCTACACGGGGATGAAATCCAACTTTGAGGCCTTACACAGGGACCAAAACACGCTTTAATCCTTAAACAATATTATGCGCAAAAAAAAAAAAAGAAGTTTAAACCATATTGTGTCAAGACAAAGATGGACAAAACGAGCGGTTCAAATTAACAAAAAAGAAAAAGAAAAAAGGATGTACTGTGAACGAACTTAGGTCAACAATTTAGTTGCCAGGCTGGAGTGATTAATTCGGGATTTGATTAAACTGGCATGGAATGAATTAACATTTATCGCTAATACCGGATTACCCTGTAGGATTAGTTAGAAAACAGATCTCAGCAAAGAGAAATCATTGAAAAGGTAAACCAGAATGTGATTGATGAGGGGAAATAAGGAACCAGCTATATTCATTTATTTTCTTCTTTTCGAGATTTCTAATACATATTCAAGCTAGAAAAGCCTACGAGTTGAACTACTAGCTATAGGTTACAGATTAGTATGTAATTAATGAATCATCAGCAGGTTGGAGAAAACCAATTGTTAGTCTGACAAAACTTGCCAGTCTATTGACGTTCACTTATGAATTTGATTGAACTTGCAGTAACAAAAGAAGAAGGTAACCTACAGCAACCTACAGTCGTTTTGACAAGTTCTGCCATATGTTTGGAATAAGAGCATTATAAGCCCTCAACCTTTGAGTCAAAATCAATTGAGTCCTTTATTCTGATTTTTTGAGAATCACACCATCCAGGATATCTCTTCATCAAGCTTCTTCTGATCAACCAATTCTGAAAAGTGCATGTGGTAAGAGAGGCCTGGTCTAATGCCAAGTAGTTCCCGCTTCCCAGTATTGATGTGATGCTTAATACCAAGATAGACATGCCATCTTTTAAAGGCTATAAAATGATGGGAAATTTTCCCGTGATATGTTGCATAGCAGTATTGATCATATTTATGTATCAATGGCCATGCATAATAAGAAACAATTACATCAGTATAATATAATCCCGCTTTGTATGCATCAAATCAAGTCTGCTTTGCATTTTAATTACTTGCCAGCTAGCCATGAACTATTACATTCTTCTACATATATCCTGCAGTAGCTAGAAGGTGGACAGGAGAAAGAAAAGCAATATATCATTCTTTGCAATTCCTGAAAGCAGCCAGACTCATTTAATTCGGAACAGAAGCATGCCCATGGATACAGCAAGATACATAGAAAATGGGTCATTTGCATGAAATACCAATATTTCAGCCCTAGATCAGCAACTTTCACATTCTCCTTAGAGCCACAATGCACGACAGAGCAGCGAATATAATTGTCATTGTAAATGAACTTACATCGTCAAAAATTGTAGCAAACCGTAATTCCTGGAGATCCCAGAGGGTAGAAACACAGAGACACACCCCTTCAAAGACCTGTATCAAGATTGCCATATAGTTCTTTGAATTTTGCTCTTCAATTTTTTTTTTTTCCCTGGTGAAAAAGTTTGCTCTTCAATTAGTACAGTAGGTGGTCATATGGAAGAAACGCAAAGCATAGGATCAAAATGGAAAGACAAATATGAGACAAGTTAGAGAAATTGGAAAGCGAATTTATACAACAGTTTTTAATAATCCAACTTTGGAATAGATTTTGAAGAAATCCGTTGCATATGTGGATTCATACGATGCTTCTAGGATGCTTCCTTGCTGTTGCATGATTTTTAAGGTTTAGTGGACAGACAATCTATTATGCACGAAAGACAGAAAGAGACAACGTTAAGTGTCAGGTACCATTTTGGAAATCATAGTACAAAAATATAAGTCCTCTAAATGCATAGTACTATAGTAGTGTGTGGTGCCAGTTCTACATAGTAATTATACCAGATATCTACATACTGGAATATGTTTAGATTCATTTTATAATTACATGCTCAAAATTAGGAAAATAGAAAAGGAAAGTGGAAACTTTGGGAGATTTAGTTGTAGAATTATTTTGTCAAATCAAATGCTAGTTTGGCATCCTGATTCAACATATCCTATCATCAATGCAATGCTTCTGTGTATATACTATAATTTTTCACTATTGTAACTGCTCCCTTGGCTACATCAACAAAACTACAAAATTTAAAAGCTATGACAAATCACAAATGTATGAAATTAAAAAGAGGAGTACCATTATCGAAAAAGATATAGAAGATGATGAGATGAGTTATGGGCCTGGTTCTTTTCTAGTGCAATATTTAAAAAATTAAAGCAAAAGTTGCCAATAAATGTCAAACACAGAAAAGCCAATAATTTGACACCACGTATAGTGGTCGGTTTGGGCAAGCAGTAACCAATGGACAACCTGGAGATAGATAGATAATCAACCGCCAACCAGAAAAAACCCGGGGCGTTGAAAGAATAGTAGTGGCTGGCTACTTTGCAGCTGCCCAAAACAAAACAAAACAAAAATCACATATCCTCTCCAATTCCACCGAAACGACGCCGCGTCAACACCCCAAACCCGGCCCTCCCCCACTCTCTCCCTTGGCGCGTGGAGACCTCTAACCAATTAGACCCTCGGGAGTTTCTCCAGGCTCCCCCACTATCAGCGGCTTAGGTTTTCCACCTCTCACGGGCTGCGCGTGGGAATCGCAAATAAAGTAACATTCTTTATTTGTCGGGACGTGCGTCATCATTATCTTTGTATTAACGATTCGATTTTTTAAAAAAAAAAAATTAGTAAGGGGGGAGGGAATTGTATTCAATAATTGGATTGATGGAAGAAATTTACAGCAGTGGCAGCTAAAAAGGAAAAACAGTTTGTTTCCTTTTTTCTCTTTGAAACGGATCCATCCCATAACCGGAAGAGAAAAAAAAAGCCCTAATTGTTCTTTTGAAGTTCTTTCCAATCGTCTGCAGGAAAGATGGGATTATGGGAAGCTTTTCTCAATTGGCTTCGAAGGTAATAATCTTTCTTTGCCACTCTTCGTATTTTGGGATGCGGAGGAGGTTTTCCTAAGTTTGTGATTGAATTGGCGATTTGGGTTGTTATTTGTGTTGAAGATGCAATCTTTAGATGAGCCCAGAAGAAAAAGATTGCAGCTTTTTCTTTCTTTTGTTATAGAATTTTTTTTTTTGACTTTAGCTAGTGAGCAGCCTAATGGTTGGTATCCGTATGATTCATTGCGAAGATGAAGGATTCTCTGTTAAGTTTATTTTCTTGGGAGTATGCAGGATATGTTTTGGTTTGCCAAAATTGATGCTGTTTTTGGGTAGGATTTAGCGCCTTCGATCGAGTTTTTGATCATCAGTTTTTTGGGTTGTTAGATAATAGAAGGATTGAAGGTTGTAAAGCATGGTGTTTGCAATAGTTGGAAGATATAAGGTGGCATTGCTGGTTTAGGTGGCGTATGTTGCATTACACTTTTGTGTAACATAGGAAAATTATGGTTAGCAGGCTTTGGTGATGAGGTTGAGATTCAGGGTAATCTAGTAGAAGAGGCCTTTTCACATCCCTTGAACATCTTTTCAATTTAAGCCTCTAGGAAGTTCTTTTGATTCGACCTTTGCCATTTCTGGAGATTTCCAAGGATGAGCATGCTCAAGGGTTCAGAGGAAGCATCCAATCCGTCATGGTTGTTGTGGTCTTCGATGAATTCCATTGGTATATCTTGGTAGTGTTTAACATGTAAAATTTCTGCCAAAGGAGCAACAGTTTTAGTTTGCAGTTTGGCAGTTAAAGTCAAGCATTCTGTGTCTTCCTAATTTCCTGGTATTCTAATCTTAGTTTTTGGATTTTTTTGGTTCTTGCTTCTAGATTCACTGTGTTGCCAAAGTGTAATGGACAAAGTTCTGTTATCGGTGACATAAGTTTGGAACAATTCAAAGATACTGATCACAGAGGGGATAAAAGCTAATTGTGAAAATTGTTGTTTCAAGTTAGCGTCTAACACATTCAAAGATCATCATTGTCGTGGCTAAATTTTGATGTACTTGCCTACATGTAGTTTAGTGTTCCTACTGAAGACTGTAAAAGAATTCAGCACTGGATTCATAAGTCTTCAAATTTTACTATCCAAGCTATTTGGTTGAAATGCTTTTAGTCATTCTTTCACCATTTTCTCAAGTTTGTTCTATACTCTTTCCTGGTCGCAGCCTCTTTTTCAAGCAAGAAATGGAGTTGTCTTTGATAGGACTTCAAAATGCTGGGAAAACATCACTGGTCAATGTTATTGCTGTAAGTAAAGGTTTTAGAAGTGTGATGAACCTTAGCGCTTATACATCATGATTCTCACAATGTTACTTTTTTGGTTGTTATTCCTAGACTGGTGGATATAGCGAAGATATGATTCCAACGGTATGTTTTCTTCTCAAATGAGTTACCAATTGACTGGGAGAATCTTTCATGAGAATAGTCCGCATACTCCCTGCACGTTTTTGCGGATGAATTCTCATGCTCTATACTGGAACAAAAATTGTCAGTTGGTTGCTTTCATTGACAGAGCAGTTTGATTCCGTTACTTGCAGGTAGGATTTAACATGAGGAAAGTGACCAAAGGGAATGTCACAATAAAGTTGTGGGATCTTGGAGGTCAGCCAAGATTCCGCAGTATGTGGGAAAGATATTGTCGTGCAGTTTCAGCCATTGTGTATGTCCATCACCTTTCAAAAATATTGCATATATGCAGTTCTTTAAGATTCTTATCATCTTCTCTCAAAATTTTACGACTAGTCTTGTTTTTAGGTCTTCAGTATCATGAATTTAGATTGTATATGACGTGCTTACAGAATTTTCTACATGGTTGAGTTGATTTTAAACATTGACCGCTCTTACACTTTGGGTCTATTGTTGCCAGGGAAACTTATACACCTATATAAGTATTCTGTGAATTATAAACTTTTTATTCATGATAATTCTAATCTAAGTTATCTTGTGGAACTACTGCTAGTTTTATAGACTTGAGTCTTTGCGCCTTATGTTGCCCACTGTTTAGATTTGTTTTTACTGATGTAAGTATTTTTCTCCCTTTTTTGTTGCATTTGCAGATATGTGGTGGATGCTGCTGATTTTGATAATCTGTCCGTCTCAAGAAGTGAACTCCATGATCTTTTGAGCAAACCATCCCTGAGTGGAATCCCCTTGTTGGTGCTGGGAAACAAAATTGACAAAGCAGGATCCTTGTCTAAAGAAGATTTTACAGAACAAATGTGAGTGAGACTTGCTATTATTGGGTTATGTTGTTTTAAAAATTGATACAGCTTTTCAAAATCAAAGAAACAAAAGGCTGTCTCTCTTTTTGACCAATGAAAAAGAAATATGGATTAGCTGTGGAAATGGTATATTGACCTGAGTATACATTTGGCAGAAGTTGATGTATAGTGAAGGTCCGCAATATGAGGTTTTACAGCATGCTAAGCTTAGAATTATTTCCTGTGTGTAGGGGGCTGAAGTCTATTACTGACAGAGAAGTGTGCTGCTTTATGATTTCATGCAAGAACTCAACCAACATCGATACCGTTATTGATTGGCTTGTGAAGCATTCAAAATCAAAGAATTGAGCATCAGTTCTATGGTTAAGATTCTTGTACTCTGCAATAGTTATCATCGTCACTGCGATAGGTGGCTGGATTTCAGACTGGTTGAAGAGGCTTCTGTGTCTAACAGGTTTATGAATGTCTGACCACTCTTTGTTTTTCTCCGCGTAGCTTTGATCGCAGTAATTATCATTTGGGTCAGCTTCTGAGACTCCTTTGCTTTGTTATCGGGATGGAACGCTCTTGATTTTTATGTACAGATATTAATTGGTATGATTTGCGTTGTAAACATGCTGCTGTGTTGTGTTTTTTGAATAAAATGATGGTTTGCGTGAATGTCCATCCTCGAATCTGGAATACTTTCTGTTCTGATAAAGGTGACACAATTCCCCAAGAAATATTGACTAAATGTTTAATAAACGACGTAAAGATTCAGATTTTTGTTAGGTTCACATAATACTATTTGGCTTGGAAAGTCTGAACTAATTAAAACAATGGTCTACAATAATCTGACACTTCTATATTAATTTGCATGGACATCCCCCATGCGACTGTGTTTCGGTGATCTGGCATTCAATTGCTTTAGCCAACATTTCTCCTTCATATATCTGGGGGAAAATGTGACACTCAGATTATTTGTTCAGGCTTGTTATTCCCATTAGCCATCTTAGCCTTCATGACCAGCTTGTTGTCATGTATGGATCCGAAGAAATGATATTTATTTGGACTTAGTTTTGCAGCCAGGTTTGCATCCACTCAGTCCCACCAACATAAAATGGGGCAAGGCTTGCTTTTACAGAACTACTTGTTGGTTTATAAGTGACGTACGCTGATCGTAGGAAACATTAGCAGAGGACAGAAAATTGGATGTCTCAGTAATTATTATTATTATTATTATTACATAAAGAATGTCTCAGTTGGGAATCATGTCTGTCAGTGGAGAAATATCTATGGAAATTAACCCAATTCTTGGCAAACAAGAAATATAATAAGACCAGTACTAGGGTGACCAATTTCACTGCATATATATGTGCCATTTTTTTAAACTTCTGTTTTGTTTTATTTACCTAACGGTATCGAGAAAACATTTGACTCGGGTCAAACCAACTAATAACCAACAACTGTCTTAAGACTTAGAGAGAGAGAGAGAGAGATGCTTTGGGGTACCTTTTGACTCGTGTCAAAGCAGCAGCCTTTCAGTTGAGCGTCCGTTTGTTTGGCCGAGAAAACCGAGGGAAAGCAATGGAAAACCTCTCTCTAGATTTTTCCTTTCCTTTTCCACTGTTTTCCTGGCACCAAAATAGAGGAGACTCACTCACTGCTGCCATCTCCCTAGAAAACCAACGTACTACTTATTTTGCAATTGCTTCACTCTCTTCCTCTCTCTCTCTGTATCTGCGCATATATATGTGTGTGGTTATAGTTCTTGAAGAATAGCTTTGGCCTATGCGCGCTTGAGGAGTAAGCTTGAAGTTTATTTTGTGGTTTGAGGATTTCATTTCATATATATATGTTTTTTATATATTTTTTTTTTTGCTTTATGAGATTCTTCATTAAAACTATTATTTCAAGCCTGTTCAAGGATCACACCAACTTCTGCCTTTTATTTGTCCAAGTAATTTCTCTCTCTAATGGTTTTGTATTTTCTTCTCTGTATGGGGGTTAGTTGGCCGGTGTGTTAGCGTTCCTGTTGGGAGCAGTGAAAACTGCTGTGTGGTTCAAGGTTTTATGTTGCTCCCCATTGAATTGAAGATTTAACTACTTGGTATAAGTTAGCTTCTGCTTATGGTGGTGAATTTTTTTGATGCTTTTAATATGAATCATACTAACGGATCAAAGTCACACTTATAGTTTTTGTTTTGTTCAAGCTTCAGTTTTTAGTTTTGTCCTCTGTCTTAATCGTTCGTTTGTTCCAGTTAATTTTAAAGTGAATTTGGTCACCCTAGCAGATGAAGCATCTTTAGCTGTTGGGCCTTGTAGAATTTGATATCTTCACATTCCTGGGTAAGGACCTCATGAAAACAGCCTCAAAAGTTTTATTCTTTTTCTTCTTGTCCTCATGATAAATAGTTTATAGAAACTATCGTTTAGCCGTGTTGGCAACCTCCGTGATGTCTATTGTGGCAACCTTTCTGGAACATTTGCTACTTTTCTCACAAGCATGAATTAGAAGGAATGCGTGATACATACATTTCATAAAATATGGTATGTTTAGTTCCTAGATCTCAATTCCATGCTGAAATTTTAAAACTAGCACGCATATGCAGATTTTCTAGTTGATCATTCTTCTCAGATAGGTAATTAAGCATTGAGCATACAGCTTCTGGGTGGAAAACAAGCTAACATGGGAAATTGACTCCTATCAGTAGCTATGCTGGAAAAAGATGTATATATACCTTAGCTTGGACCCCTGTTTCCTGATACGGACCATTTCATACTCTCACTTCATCCTTCTCTGCTTTCTGTATAACTTGTTGGCACCTCTCCAAGTGTTGATGGTCTCAGTTTTAAACACGATGCAGGTCATTTGCATGAAAATGTATGATGTTTGGAAGATTTGCCATCCTCGTACATCTAAATCCATTTGCAGTGAGATAGTGGAGAAGTATAAGTGCTGGCTTGGGATTGGCAATGGTTCAGGTCAGTGAATAGAATGGATTAGTAACATGTCATTTAGCTATCTCTTGTGATCTCAGTATCTATTGTAGTATAGCTTCATCTTATGATTAGTAACATGGCATTGAGCTATCTCTTGTGATCTCAGTATCTATTGTAGTATAGCTTCATCTTATGAGATTGCTGGAGATACTTGTTTCAACTAATCTTGCCGTTAATATTTGTAGTACTTCAAGATGCGTTTTCTTCAGTTTTCCAATGAGTAAGGTCAGATGTAGCTATGATCTTTTAATGCGACTCTTGGTCTGATCTTCACTTAGTATATGTCATATACCAATTCATTGGGAAGAATCTTGCCGGGATAGAAAAACATATCTGGATACGTCTTGGAGTTTCGTTACTTTTAAAGTTGACTTTTGGCCCGGATTACATATCTAAACTATCTCAAACTAGTATAGGGAGCTGAACTACATAAAGATTCCTGAAACCCTGAATCAGTGATTGGATTCCAAGAAATGAACCCAAGGCCTGATATTCTAATATAGTTTTGCAATCACTCTAACAGTTGTTATAAAAATAATATTTTGGAGTTTCAGCATCCTCTTGTTGCAGCTTCCAATGTGCTTGGCTTTCATAGCTTATGCTTAGTGTTTTTTTTTTTCTTTATACGAGCACATGGGTGTAGGATCTTATCAGGAAAACTAAAATATCTAAATAATTGCACCTTGCAACATAATACAATATGAATTATGATGGTAAACTGGGGCATTCCGAGAATCGAACTCGGGACCTCTCGCACCCGAAGCGAGAATCATACCACTAGACCAAATGCCCAATTGTTAAAAAGTATGATAAAGTGTAGTGATTTGTATTCTCTGGTCTTTGGTGCTGGTAGAATTTTTTCATCTGTGCGTCGAGATTGTGGTAGGTGAGATCTGATACTAAGAAAACTACGTTTGGACCTATAGTTGGGCTGTAGCTTTATACTGCCTATGTTACTACATATATCTTAGTGGCCTGAGTTTGGGGCATTTCTGGAAAAATAATCCTGGAAGCTTCAAACATAAAAAACAATGTGTTTTCCAATTGCTTTCCACCAACATCTGTATGGCCTTTTAGTTGGTCAATGCCGATTATTATCCTTCAGAATGTTTCTAATGTTTGAAACGGTAGCTTCTTCTATCAGCTGTTTTGGTATGTTTGCTGGGAAGACCAAAAAGGAAAGTGCCCCTTTTGGGTTATTGTTCTGCTCTCATTCTGTTTCCTGAAATACTGAAATGATATAAGGGTCTCTGCTATCTGAATATCACCCATTCATTTTAGTGCTAGCAAGCCTTTGGTTCTATTTGTATGTAGAGGCTTTAGGTTCTGGGATATGTTTATATTCCCTGATTATGGTTGGATCAGTAAGGTTGTAGGGGGACAGTACCTAAAATGAATTAGCCAGTGGCCTCAGGGACATGGCTTTCCATTCATCAGGTGATGAATGATTCATAATCAACTCAATTTTCTCATTTGTTTGTGAACTCAATTTTTGGTGTAGATTGTTGCTAGAATAAATGAACTTTGCAGTGTGTAGGTCCACAATGTAAGTCTGCAGTTGACTTTTGGCCCAACAAGGTCATTCATTATCATTTTTCGAAGCTCCAAAAACAAAATGAGAGAAAAAGATGGGGCATTCCGAGAATCGAACTCGGGACCTCTCGCACCCAAAGCGAGAATCATACCACTAGACCAAATGCCCATCTTGAAATGATCATCTTGTTTAATTTATCTGTATTTACTATCTTTCCCATTTCATGGGTTGACTTTTTGTTACATTCGATCCACCCTGCTGCCTCAAACATCTTCGGCTGCCAAGTTTTAGCTACTCAATTTAAGCCTCATTGTAGCAGCAGAGTTCTGTGCTAGTCTTTCTAGAAACTTTGAGCTTTCTTGGTATCATAAATTAGAAGGTCTTGATCTATCCGGTTATGTACCTGATTAATTTATATAGTGAAGAAGAGGATTGCACCAATACCTGAACCCTAGTTGGTTTTAGAGGCTTATGGTGGTTACCATTGAGGGCCTTGGAGATTCCAGTGGTAATGGGTGCTCTAGGTTTATTTCAGCCTCCTCAGATGCTATCCTCAGATAGCCTTAAGCCACAACGGAAATAAGACTAAAAAAGGACAGAAATGGTTGGCCATGTTATTTTGAGATCCTCTTTGCTAATCAGTACCGTTTGAAATCTGGAAAGTGCAGAATGGTTAAGCAAGATTCATATGCTGCTATGCCATGAATTAAAGCTCAACCATATCGAGTAAGGAGAGTAGGTTTGGATCTATAAAAGCTTCTTAGAAAATTATTATTTGTTATTGTGTTAGGATCCCTTGAGCAAACCTTAGATAATGAGGAAGGAATGAAAGAAATGGTAAGCTAGGCGCAAAGCTTGATGTGGATGGCGTAGATGCTTACAGTCTGGTCAGAGCTTGGGTTTATTTAGTGTGGTTGGTGTTCTGCCTTTGGCTGGTTGTTGCTTACAATGTGGTAGTTTAGGACCATCCTTACAGGCATCTTCTGCTTTGATTGGCAACAAAAATTGACAGTAACATGAAAGGTATTCTTAATCATAATAATTAAGATGTTAATTGGGGCATTCCGAGAATTGAACTCGGGACCTCTCGCACCCTAAGCGAGAATCATACCACTAGACCAAATGCCCGACTTTGTTTCATATGTAACTTCTGAAATTGTTTCAGGTAAGATATGATTGGTCATGTTATTTTGAGATCCTCTTTGCTAATCAATGTACCTTTTGAAATCTGGAAAGTGCAGAATGGTTAAGAAAGATTCATATGCTGCTCTGGTCAGAGCTTGGGTTTATTTAGACTGGATGGTTATGCATAACTAAGTTGTGGTGTCAATCTGGTAGGTTAGGACTATCCTTACAGGCATCTTGTGCTTTGAATGGCAAGCGAACATGACATGAAGGAAAAAAGTGTACTTATTGATCATAATTAAAAGTTAATTGGGGCATTCCGAGAATTGAACTCGGGACCTCTCGCACCCTAAGCGAGAATCATACCACTAGACCAAATGCCCAACTTGGTGTTATACGCAACTTCTAAGATTCTTTGAGGTAAGATCTTTATTTGTCCTGTAATGAACACTAGCTGGTGAATGGTGATCCAGCATTGTCTATGGATTTTGACCGTTGACAATGCAATTCCAAATTCCATTTCCCTGCTGTGTGCTAGCTTGGTTGCACAAGACTTGATAACTATTCAATCCCTAAGCATTGGTATGGTGGGAAAGGATAAATGTGCTGATTCAAAATTGTTCATAGCTCAGGTGAGTGAATATAACTACATATGGGTAGGCAATATGCCATTTTGTGTTGTTCTGATATTCGGTGAGTGAATAGCTATAAGTTGATTGGTTATATTCCATGTTGTGTTGTTCTGATATAGTCGTCTAGAGTACTATAGCTTAGCTTTTCTTTCTTTGGCCACTATGGTGGGACGACTAGAAAATGTTAATTCACTTATCGTGCGTTTAGTGTATGTAACCCAATGTGGGATACAAAAGGGACGTTTTGTTTCGACAAAAAGAGAAAGGGTTCCTTTTGTGATGTTTTCTGATGAATAAGACTTGATGCAGATATTTTCTTTATTGCAGCATCAACTGCATATTACAATTCATTTATACATTCATTGGGAGGAGCCTTGTCAGAAAACATACATATCAGGATTCTCTTTTTAATTGTTTATACCGTATAGTTGACCTTAATGATTACTCTTTATACTGACTGCCTAACAGTATATCAAAGATGCTGTTTCTTCAGTTTTCCAACGCATAAGATCAGATGGAGGTATGATTTTTTCCTGCTGCTCTTGATTTGATCATCACTTTGTATGCCACTTACCAATTCATTGGGTAGATTCCTGCCAGGGAAGGCATACATATCTGGTTGCATCTAGGAAGCTTTGCTACTTTGAAGTCGACTTTTGTTGCAGATTTCATATCAAGAATATTTCTAACTGGTATAATAGCTAAAATACACAAACATTACTGAAACCCTGAATCAAGGGGTACAACCTCATATTCTGGTCTTCAATAATACCAGTTATAAACTTCATTACTGATTTCGCATTTAGTTTTGTAATCACTTTCTAGTAGTGTAAGGACATGTTATCAGAAAAACTAAAATATTCAGGATATTGATTTCTCATGCTTCATAGAATCTCATCAGAAAAATTAGTGGGGGCATTCCGAGAATCGAACTCGGGACCTCTCGCACCCAAAGCGAGAATCATACCACTAGACCAAATGCCCATCTTGAAATAATCATCTTGTTTAATTTATCTGTATTTACTATCTTTCCCATTTC
Source organism: Turnera subulata (assembly GCA_028386065.3). Lineage (NCBI taxonomy): Eukaryota > Viridiplantae > Streptophyta > Magnoliopsida > Malpighiales > Passifloraceae > Turnera > Turnera subulata. Next base: position 8,734 of record JAKUCV010000979.1, on the reverse strand, counting down.
ATGGGTTGACTTTTTGTTACATTCGATCCACCCTGCTGCCTCAAACATCTTCGGCTGCCAAGTTTTAGCTACTCAATTTAGGCCTCATTGTAGCAGCAGAGTTCTGTGCTAGTCTTTCTAGAAACTTTGAGCTTTCTTGGTATCATAAATTAGAAGGTCTTGATCTATCCGGTTATGTACCTGATTAATTTATATAGTGAAGAAGAGGATTGCACCAATATTCGAACCCTGGTTGGTTTTAGAGGCTTATGGTGGTTACCATTGAAGGCCTTGGATTGGAGGTTAGAGTGGTAATGGGTGCTCTAGGTTTATTTCAGCCTCCTCAGATGCTTTCTTCAGATAGCTTTAAGCCACAACGGAAATACAACTAAAAAAGGACAGAAATGGTTGGTTATGTTATTTTGAGATCCTCTTTGCTAATCAATGTACCTTTTGAAATCTGGAAAGTGCTTTGAAAGGTTAAGAAAGATTCATATGCTGCTCTGCCATGAATTAAAGCTCAACCTTATCGAGTAAGGAGAGTAGGTTTGGATCTATAAAAGCTTCTTAGGAAAATATTTGTCATTGTTTTAGGATCCCTTAGGAAAATATTATTTGTCATTGTGTTAGGATCCCTTGAGAAAAGCTGAACTATTGAGGAAGGAATGAAAGAACTGGTAAGCTAGTTGGTGTTCTGCCTTTGGTTGGTTGTGCTTAATTAAGTTGCTTAAAATCTGGTAGTTTAGGACCATCCTTGGAGGCATCTTCTGCTTTGATTTTCAAGTTGAAAACTTGACAGTAACAAAAAAGCTATTCTTAATCATAATAATTAAGATGTTAATTGGGGCATTCCGAGAATTGAACTCGGGACCTCTCGCACCCTAAGCGAGAATCATACCACTAGACCAAATGCCCAACCTTGTTGTGTGTGTAACTTTTAAAATTGTTTCAGGTAAGATATTTGTCTATCCTGTGATGAACGCTAACTGATGAATGGTGATCCGGCATTGTCTCTGGATTTTGATTGTTTACAATATTCCAGATTCCATTTGCCTGCTGTGCGCGAGCTTGGTTGCACAAGACTTCATAACTATTCAATCCGTAAGCATTGGTATGGTGGAAAAGGATTATGTGCTGATTCAAAATTGGTTATAGCTCAGGTGAGCGAATATAACTACATATGGATAGGCAGTATGCTATTTTGTGTTGTTTTGATATTCGCTGGGTGAATATAGCTATGAGTTGACTGGTAATA
>JAKUCV010000979.1:0-2500 GCA_028386065.3 Turnera subulata | reverse complement strand
TGCATGCTAATTGTTGCATGTGATCCGTAGAATGAACCTTCCCTAAGTCTAATGTGGAGTAAAGATATCTTGAAGGACTGGTAATTCACTCTCACAAGACTGATCAAAACTTTGAAAGCAATTGGTGTCTGAGGATTACATATGTATGGGTTGATAGCCTTGGAATTTCTATGGTTGTGGTTGAGTTGGATATATATGTGTTTCTAATCAAATGCAGGGGGAAAAAAAAAAAAAAAAGAGTCAAAAAATATCACATTATTGTTTTCAATTAAAAAAATATCACGTCTTTAAATGGGGGCATTCCGAGAATTGAACTCGGGACCTCTCGCACCCTAAGCGAGAATCATACCACTAGACCAAATGCCCTTGCTTGCTTTTCTTTTGGTATATTCAGAAATAATGAAATAGAAAGAGAACATAGAAAATCAGATCCCTACTTGTAGGGAATAACAACACCGCGAGTCCTATATCTTTTTTCCAAATTTTATTTGAGTCCTAAAAAAGAAATATGCCTATTTCGAGTCCTATAACATTCAAAAGTTACACCATTTGAGTCCCCGTCCAATTTTCCGTCATCTTTTTGCTGACATGGCCGTTAATTGATTACGTGGAAAATGAGATAATAGAATTATAAAATGCAAAAAGAAAACAAAATTGGAAATATAAAATTAGCAATTAATAATCGATAATTAATGACAATCATTACTGTGATTAAGATTAATTTAATTTAATACATAAAACTACCTACCCACTTTCTTTATTCCCGAATTGCTTGCCCTTATTCACTAAATCGCGCCGTCGTGGTGCAGAAAGAGAGAGAGAGGGAGAGGGAGAGGGAGGGAGAGAGAAGGAGGCTAAGCTCGTCCACCCACCCTCTTTCTTTTACCTCAATTTGCCTTGCCCTTGTTTACCAAATCGCCGCCGCCGTGCAGAGACAGGGAGAGGCAGAGGAGACTGAGCTTGTTGGCCTCGCCTGTGTTGGACGGTTGTCGCCTCAAGAAGCTGCCGCCTTCTCACGATCATCGCCCACTGTCACCGTCTGCAAAGCGAGAGCATGAGCACAAAGCCCAGCCACTGCTAATCACAAGACCACCCAACTCGGCCGAGCAACATCAAACTCAAACCCGATCTCCGGCAAGGCGGACAAACCGAGGTTAGGTGTTGGAGGATGACGGTGACAGGAGCCACGGTGGCTTTGCTTGAATCCGTGGGTTGTTGAGGTCGAGCTTGGTGAGGCTCGAGCAGTTGCGGGCGAAGGCAGCTACGCCATGGTCGGTGGCCTCGCGGCAGCCGCGGAGCTTGAGGCAGGTGAGAGAATCGAAGAAGCTGGCCGGAGAGCGATGGTGGTTTACTCGTCGGGAGCTGCTGGAGCCGACCTTGGTTCGCCAAAGCTGCCGGGTAACCTTCTCCTCCCATCGCGTTTCCTGAATCTCGTCAGATCTGGGCTCGATCTCGCCGGATCCAACTCGGTTCGAGTCGGGTCTGACCGGATCTAGCCCGGATCTAACTGGATTCGACTTGGATTTTGATGAATTCGGTACTTTGGAGCTTGGTTTACTGGTTTTTTTTTATGACGGATGAACATATTGAACATGCCCGGATCTAACTGGTTTTTTGGATTTTTGAAGGGGATGAATGTGGTGGGTATGATGGTTGTGTTGTTTGTTATTATTGGCTGAGAGGAAGTCGCCGGAGGAGTGGGGAAAGGTTAGGTTAGGTTAATTATTTAAAAAAAAAAGAAAAAAGAGATTAAGAATTTGTTTGTGAAGTGTCTGATGTGGTAGCCCACGTGGCATGCTCCCTTCAAAGCTCTGATGTGGTGCTGATATGGTGCTTGACAAGTCAAAGATAACGGCCATGTTAGCAAAAAGATAATTAGACGGAGACTCAAATGGTGTAACTTTTGAATGTTATAGGACTCGAAATAGGCGTTTTTCTGTTTTAGGACTCAAATGAGATTTGGAGAAAAGATATAGGACTCGCGGAATTGTTATCCCCTATTTGTAGGGATTCAAGGTGAGAATTAGGATTTTAGTAGAGATATACCTGGAGTCCTTGTGGAAAAAATTTTGTGCAAGATATATGGATTATTGTATGATTAAGGCCTTGGATTGCAAAAAGAAGGTGGGTAAAGCGGAGAAGTAGAAATGTATACATGTAAAAGCAACTTTGAAGGATCACTTTTTTTTTTAATGAGAGTGAAGGGCATACAAAGTTTTTTTTAAAAAAAAAAGTAAAAAGAGGAGGTGAATTGGAAAACAAGAACTGTACTAAATATTTAAAAGTAAATCACGACTATCATGTAACAGCCCAGGTAAAAATTTCATTTTTACCGGGACTGTTTAAGTTAATGTACAGTAATTTACCATTGATTTTTAATCTTGGGTAATTAAATTATGGTAAATTGAGTATTGGATTCCGAAACCGAGCATAGTCCTACGTTCGGGAATTTTCTGCGGATTTTACGGACCAAGTTGGGATTTTTCTGGGTCCGGGAATC
>JAKUCV010000978.1:0-35020 GCA_028386065.3 Turnera subulata | reverse complement strand
TATGATGTTGTCGTTGTTGTTGATCTTAGACTGTGATATTAGATTTGCGATATTGTGTTGAAAATAATGATGAACTGGTCAATGTGGATAATTGTGTGTTTTGCTGTTTGAATGAACTACTGAGAGGGTCATTGTCGGATATTTGACTGTTATGGTTATTGATGTTGCTGTTGTTGGACTGTGCTATTGGTCGTGTGGATATTGTGATGAATTGTTGATTGTGAATAATTGGTGCTATATGTACTGTTGGTGGATATTTGGTAATATGGAATTGTATTGGGTGTTTGGCAGCTATGGTTATTGTTGTTGTTGTTGCTATGATGTTGATTTGCTTGATTGAACCGCTGTATGACTGTTATTGGTTTATTGGGAACTGTGTTGTGATTGATGTTGGACTGTGAGTAGTTGATGTTATGAAACTGTTGATGGAATGGTCGGTTGTATAACTTGAGCTAATAGGAAGTTGGATAATTGTTTGACTGTTATGGAAATTGCGATTGTTGTCGGTAGATAGTGATGTGATTGGATAATTGGAATAAACTATTGACTGTGGATAATTGGGAAATGAAAATTGGAAATTGGAATTGGAATTGAGATGAGATGATGATGATATATGTGGGAAGTAGTGGTACGACCCGATGGTTTGAAAATTAATTCTGGGATGCTACGGTCGGATACTGGGTTTGGATACTTGATTTGATTGGCATGTTGATGCCTGTGGTTAGGGTATACCAAATACCCAGTGGCTCGGATATGCCAAATATCCGCAGTGGCTCAGATATGCCGAATATCTGGTGTTGGCTTGTTGCCTGTGGTTAGGGTATACCAAATACCCAGTGGCTCGGATATGCCAAATATCCGCAGTGGCTCGGATATGCCGAATATCAGGTTAGCATGTTGTTGCCTGAGGTTGGGGTATACCGAATACCCAGTGGTTTGGATATACCAAATATCCGGGATTTGAGATGTGGATTGGTTTGACCTAGCAATCTGGAATTAATTGATAACCAGGTACGACCCTAGCTTGTCCAGTGACGGGGCCCGGAAGATAAAAATTGGTAATAAAAATAATTGAGCATTCATTGGTCTTGATTTAGTTGCTATGGTAATTTTCTTGTGATGTGATTGGTTGAGCTTGATGTGATTTGGTGAGAGTCCTCTGTCGTGTTGTTTGCGATGATTTCCTCTGTTGTGCTGTTGAGTTGTAATCCACTGTTATGTTGTTTGTGATAGATTCATCTGATTTGATTGTTGTGTTTACCTCGAAAGTGTTATGGTTGAATATATCTCTGTTTATCCTTCGTCGGTGAGCGTTTCGGACTCACCCCTCGCCTGCGGGGTTTCATCCCGTAGGATGAGTTGTTTGTAGTGCAGGAGCGTACCGGGCAAGCTGAAACGTACCCTCGGACAGGGCTCGGATCCATTAGTTGCATTGGGCTTTGCCTAGTTGTCATGTGAGTCATAAGTCTTCTGCTGTGCATATTGTTATGTTCTCTGCTGTGTATATGTTGTAATGGGCCATTGGGCCAGATAGTTATTGTTGTTGATGTCCCCGGGGTTCGGGTGACGAGTTCTACGTTGGGCCGAAGGGCCGGTGTACAGTTTTTGATATTGGGCTGTTGGCCAGTTTATTGTTTTACTTGCAGTCTGTTGGGCTTTGTTGGGTTGGGTTGTCACAGTTCCGGCACGTGTTTACTGTGTACGGTAAATACGGGTCGGGGCGTCTCATAGATGATTTCTTTTTTAATTAGAAAAAAATTATATAATAATCTAGTTATTGACTTCTTTTTATTTTTTGACTATTGCAGCACAGTCCTTAGATCTGAAGAACACCACTATCATATACAGGAGAGTATTGTAGACAAGAAGACCAATCAACCTGAAGATTAGAGTTTGGAGATTTATAATAAAAGTTCGAAAGAAAAATATTTTTTTAAAAAATGTAATTTTGTAGAGGATATTTGTTATGATTCTTTGTAAACAAAAATTGAATCTGAATAAAATTTATGAATGAGAATTTTGTAATATATTGTATTGATTAATATTGTTTTCGATATTTCTATCAATCTACTTTTTCATATTTCTATCAATTCACTTTTTCAGAATTTTAACATTAAAATTAGAATAAAAAATATATTAAAAAAGAAACCAAAAAATATAAAATGAACTAAAAACTAGAAAGTATAAGACTATGTTGGTTACGAAGTTATTTTTCGTCATCTTTAATGTCCAACGAAATGATATTTTAGTGACAAAAAAACTGATATTACGTGATGAAAATATTCGTCTCTAAAATATTATATTTGGTGACGAAAAGATGTGTTGTAGCGGAAAAGTATGACTATTAAGTACGAAATTATATTGGTGACAAAATTATGTATTGTAGCAAAAAAGCATTATATGGTGACGAAAACATGTGTTGTAGCAGAAAAGTATGGCTATTAGGTACGAAATTATAATGGTGACGAAATTATGTTTTGTAGTGGAAAAGAATGACCATTAGATACGAAATCAAGTGTTTCGTCGCCTTACCTTTTAGCGACGAGGATCTAGGGATGAAACCGGCGACAAAAATTTTACGTCACCATTAATTTTTGGTGACGAAAATGAAGCATTTGGGGACAAAAATTTTCGTAATAGATGTTCAAATTTCTTGTAGTGTGCGTATCGTGTATGCTCCATTCTTCGAGTGGGGCCAAGTGAGCCTATCTTGTGGACGATAGTAGCTCAAATGGATCCCCAGAATTCGTGTGGCAATCTCTGGCGGGAACATATCTTGGACACATGTGTGCTTCCATTCTCGTCTGTCCCTATCAATCAGCAAACTGACCTTCAAGGTCGGGTCCAAATGAGCAGTAGACCATTGAACACCCCCCACAGAGTAGCTCACCCAATTGTCCGAAGCTATGTTCACCACCTCCCCATCACCAATCACCCATTTGCCTCCTTATTGTAGTACCTCACGGCCAGCGAGAATACCCCTCCATGTGTAACTCGGATACGAACCTAAGATCGCCTACGAGAAATCAGAATGAGGAGAGTATTTTGCTTTTAACACTTGACCAAGTAATGATTGTGGCGATTGGAAGAGGCGCCATGCTTGCTTAGCTAACATAGCTTGATTGAAGAGAGTCAACTTTCGGAAGCCCCTCCCACCAAACAGTTTCGCTAAGCACATCTTATTCCATGCAATCCAGCAGCCCCCTCGTTGTCCGTCCTCCATGCCCCACCAAAAACGTCTCATACCACCCTCCATCTCCTCACAGATATCTTCTGAGAGTAAAAAACTGCTCATCACATATGTGGAATGCTCTGTGCAACAGCCTTTGGAGGGGTTAGTATTACTTTTTTATAATTTTGTGTAGTTTCTAAAAATTCACAAAATGTAGGGAAGGATATGATTGATGTTAACATAATCCAAATTTTAGTTGCAAGTACCAATCGAGTAGTAGTTGGTTGTTGTGCTGGAGGTATAATGTTGGCTCCCTTTGAGAACGAGAGAATTTAGTTGATAGAGATCTAAATGTTATTTATACTAGATTGGTGTTATCATAAATGAATGCAAATTTTAAATCACGATCGACCAGTGGGTACAGTGGTTTGTGCGTCACAGTGTCACCTTTGAAATATTCTTTTTACCTTATCACCTTTGGAAGATTGCTGCCTCAATCGCTAATATTTTTTAATTTTTAAAAAAATGAATGAAGTGTCAGTGTAACATTATCAACCGGATACACTAATTATAATTTCAAGATTCAAAAAATATTATTCAGATTTTGTATCTGTGTAGGTAGGTTGAACATTAAACCGGCATTGTCTTCCAATCCAAACATAATCCGTTTGATTAATAATCGTATCGTATCCAGAAAATCTATTTGATAATGTTGTCCGTATTTGGGATTTAACCACAAGTTAATGTCTGAATTTTCCAACTCTGAAGAAACACCTGCTACTTGGCCCGTTAACCTCAATGAGTTTGTTCTTTGTTAGTCCGGGAGTGGACGTTCAGCTTTTATCACAATTGAGAGTTTTAGATAGAGTAAATAGATTTTTGTGTCCTTATATTTTGTCGATTTCGCATTTGTTGTCCCTCTTCGTTTAATTTCACTCATTGTATCCATGAACTCTCAAATTACCGGGCCATGTTGTCCTTTTTACCCACTACAACAGGTCGATTGCTATGGTGCCGACACGTGTCATGGGGGCCTATAAGCTTCTCTTTCATTTTCCTTTTTTTCCTAATTTAATTTCTGAAACTTCTTTTTAAATTAAAATAAATTGGTTTTATAATAATAATAAAATAAATAAATCGTCAAAAAACTTGTTAGTGCTGAATCTTTATTTTTTTTCTTTTATTTTTAATATTCTGTCGGTTTTCTAACCATTTTTTCTTTTTTTAAAAAAATTAATTTCTAAAATCCTTATTAAATTAAATAAATCGGTGCTTTGTTATTTATTTGCAAAAGATACGGTGGGGCCTATTCACTAAACAGCATTCCTAGGCGATAACATGTAAAACGACATCATGCTTTTCTTTTATTGTGAAAAAAAAATTAAAAGAACAAAAACTTGGAGTTTTGAAAAATTAAATAAAAAAGTAAAAAAATTTAAAAATAGATAGCTTATGGGCCCCACAAGACACATGTCAACATTATGATAACACACCTGCTGTAGGGGGTAGAAAGGACAACATGGCCCAGTAATTTGAGAGTTTAGGGATACCATGAGTGAAATTAAATGAGGAGGGACAACAAATGCGAAATCGACAAAGTATAAGGACAGAAAAAACTATTTACTCGTTTTAGATATCCTTCCTAATTTCTATATGATTCTTTTTGTTGGCTGATGCTGTAACTTGTGAATTTTTTCTATAATTTAATATAATCACACATTTCATATAAAAAAAACTGTTCCTTACATAATTTTTGTCTTCACACAGGCAAAAAAATAGGGGGCAATTTAGAGGTGAGCAGAATTACCGTACCGAGCCAAACGAGCTGATACCAAAAATATCGGTTCAAAATATGAAGATTTTTAGAACCATCCCCTCAACCCATACCGTACCGTTTTGATGGATGATCATTGGTCAGTTCAAAGAGGGTTATACCTGTCGATTTTCGGTACAAGCCGATACCGACATGCCAAAGACAACATGTTATACCCAACCCAACCTATTATACCTAATCCAACGCAACCCAACCTTACCTTTTCCTAAAAACCAACCCAACGACATATGTATACCCAAACCTTAAACTCTACCTCACTAACTCAACTTGCAGTCACAAGTTCATGAAAAGGATAAAAGCTCAAAGCCACTACAAGCGCAACCTCTCTCATATGCTCCGCTCCACCGTCCCTCTACGACGCCCCTCTTCGCCGCATCTTCTCTGATAACCGACATCACTAGGAACCTCAACCGCATCCTCACCCTCGTCTGCAAGTGCCATCATAGCCGCGCCCTCCAATTCTTCTCCATAACCACAATTGCGGATTTTTGTGTTGTTGTGCTTTGCAGGGGGAGTGATTTTGATTTTATGGGAGCAGGTCTCGGCGAAGATGAGGGAGCAGATCTGAAAATTACATAGAAATTTATTGTTTTGATTTGACTATTTGAATATATTGTTAATTTTTTCCGGTGTGTTAATGATGATTGGTTTTTTAGATTTTTTTTAACAATCTATTGTTGAAGAAAGTGATCAGTATGCTTGGGTGTCAACTTCTTCCCTTCGTCGTCTTTTTTTAGAATTCTTCTCTTTATTTTCTGAAAGGAAGAAGAAGAATTTGTACTATATGTTTACCGGCCGAACCGACGTCGGGATGTGTCGATATCATACCAATCGGTACCTTGTAAAAATTGGCACGATATTGGTCAGAATAAAGTGTGTTCGGAAGGTCATACCGATCACGAAATTGGTACGATATATATACCGTACAGATTTTTTGCTCACCCCTAGGGCAAATTCACAATCAACTCAGATTATATAACCGACTTCAATCACAACAAATAAATAAATAGTTAAAGAAAACGAAAAGAAGAACGAATTGTACCATTGGATCTGATTCGAACAAAAATGGACTCGGAAGACATAGCAAATCGGATTTCTACCACCAATCTTTCACTGATGTTGGAGTACCATAGTAACACGGTTTGGAGTTTGGACCAAAAGAACACTCGCAACCAATTTTTTATCTTCACCAGGATAAACCTAGACATTATGCTAGTATTAAAAAAAATAATAGACATGATGGTATCATGACCTCTATGCGCAAAAAGAAAATCATTAAAAATGACCTCAACAGGGGAAAAGCTGGCCTGGGATATGGCCTCTAGCTTTTGAGGACTTGTTCAATTTCTTACTATTTCATCGTATTTAAATTTTTGTATGTTTACTAACGCCACGAAAAATTGATTGATAGCCCAAGTTTTGTTGAAGCAGTTTGACTGATAAACAAAATGCCAAACAACAAGTTGGTTCTCATAAAGCTGCTATCTTCCTCTTTTTTTTTTGAACATCTATCTTCCTCTTGTATGACCTATTAGTTCCCACTTGAAAATGTAGAAGTGAGTTACAGTATCTTAAAATGTTTTGATGAGAAATATAGGAAATATGAAGATTAATTGAGAAATATTCATGGATGGTGGATCAGTCGTCATTTTCTGTAATGATCATGTATATTATACTTGCAAGTTGCAATACGTGAAAAACCTGTTTCCACTATTACCCAAAAAAAAAAAAATTACCAAAAAAAAAAACCTGTTTCGACTCTCCAGGATGCAATCACCGGACTTATAAGCCTTACTAGCCCGTTGAAGAAGCTGAAATTCATGAAATAAAGATAGCAATCACAATTATGGTAATGGAAGGGATAACATTTAGGCAGGAAGAACAAGTGTTGTTTATGTTACACAAATTACATACTATTAACATTTTGAAATTTGATAGAATTTTATATTTAAAAAAATATTTATCTTGATTACATCGTTTCCGAAGTGAAAATATATATATTTTTTTTTAAGTAAAAGCAACTTTCTTTTTAACCTATAAGAAACAGAGAAAAGAGTTCATTAGGTGTTTGCATAACAAATTAATGTGTAACCATGACCTTCCCCTCACAAACCATTCTCATCTATGCACACAATCTAATTCCGACTTGGGGGTCTTCTATGTGATATCATACAGAACCAATTCTCAATTATTTCGAATTCATATTGGCGAAAGTAGGCAGCATGTACGACTTTTTCTATGAACATGACTATGACAGTTTGATAGGACATAAGAGTGACGTTTATCGAACTTTTTTTTTTTTTTTGAGATCGGTGACGTTTGTCGAACTTATATGTGATCTCTTAATTTATTTTCCAAATCGTAGCTAGGCTTTTGCGGCTGACTCTTCTGTGTAACAAGAACAAAAAAATAATTCCCCATAACACAAAAGGACAGTCATTATCTTATTCATAAAATTGCCACTTCGTAAATAATTGTACTCCTATCTTGATTTTTCAACCTTGAAACAAAAAAAGAGAAAAGATTATATGTCCAGTCATTTTTAGGTGTTTGGTAGTATAGTGTACCATTTTGGAAGCAAGTTGTACGAAATTTAGACCAAATCCAACACAAAATTAACAATTATATATCATAGATTTCCAACCCTTTAGTTAAATCAGTTGATTCACAAGGTACTAAAATAAACAGGTCAGGTCAAGGATTAACCTGCCAACCCAATTGGTAATTATTTATGATCCTAATATATTTAAATTAATCTATATATATTTTGTTACACAAATTACAACTATTAAAATTTTGAAATTTTATATTTAAAACCAATATTTATCTTGATTTCATCGTTCTTGAAGTGGAAATAATTTTCTTAGTAAAAGCAAGTTTCCTCTATAACCTTATAAAACATTCATGTAGCCATGACCTTCCCCTCACAAACCATCCTTATCTTTGCACACAATCTATTTTCCGACTTTGAGGTCTTCTTTATCTTACCATCAATTCTTAATTATTTGGAAATTATTTCGGCGAAAGTAGGCAGAATGTACGAGTACGACCTTTTTTATGAACATGACTATGACAGTTTTTTTTTAGAAAAAAAAGAAAATGAAAAAAAATAATAAACGCATAACACAAAAGGACAGTCATCATTTTTTTTTGTTTTTCAACCCTGGAGCTTTGTCCAAATGGGAATTTTCTGTGTACAAGAGGTCTCGAATCCGAGATTTAGCTTAAACAGAACCAAGTCGCTTATCACTTGGATCAGCCCCACATTGATAAATGGTAAGGAGAGTCATCATATCTTATTATAAATAATTATACTCCAATCTTGATCTGTCAAATGTAAAACCAAATAAAGGAAGAATGAAAATATATGTCAAGTCATTTTCTAGGTATTTGGTGGTAGTAGTATAGTATACCATTTCAGAAGTAAGCGTACGCAACCTAAAAAGAATCTTGGAGTATATAAAAAGTCAGTACCGCCCAGCTACCCGCCCAATTATTAAATCGTCGATTAGTTGTCAAATCTCGATTGTTTTTAATGTTACAACAAAATTAGTCACAAAAAGGGACTAAAAGAGTTGAAAAAGATAGGACACGTCTTGTTTATCATGGCACGTGGTAGGGTTATGTGCGACATGTCAACAACTCGTTTTAAAGAAATGGTTTCTTCCAATCTTTCATTGAAGGAATTCTATTGCCTAATAGGCGGCAATTGGCGCCAACAGACTTAAGAATTATCGGTGAGCTTACATTAAGTGGAAACCGCCATCATTTATTATTGTCTCGCCATTTCTGCGATCCTGATCTATTGTAGTACTATCTTATTCTCCCAATTAATGCCTCAGTTTCTCAACTTCCTTCCTTTTTTTTTTTTATTGGTTGGAATCGGTTTCTGAAAACTTTTTGACGTCGATTGACTAGACTTCCCACCAACCATAATAATTAGCATGAATTGGCTTAGTAAAACAAGAAGTTTGGTAAGGTTTGATTAATGTACTAGATTTGGTGATTTGGTTTTCTTTTTTTTTTTAAAAAAAGGGGAGCATTCTTCATTCATATAAACAAATCTAAAGATCTGAAATTACGTAGCTGAAGATCTGATATAGCAAAAGCATAAGAAAAATCCAACAAAAGAATTCTTCTTAACCTACTACATAAAAATACACAACGTGATTTATCTCATTCAATAGAGGATTTACAAGGGCACACTACTCGCGACCCTATTCTCGCGAGCATCAAATCCAGATCCAGTATGGTCCGTGCAGCAACCACCATGCCAACAGGTAAATTTGAGACATACCTGTCGGGGAAAATATCCCTTTGTTGGTAAATTTCTGTAGCAGATAGAGAATCGTTCTTCAAATTGAATCTTTCTCCATGAACTTTGGCTCCTATAATCTTATTTGAAACACCAAAAAAGGTGAGAAAACTCCAGAAGGAGAGAAACCAACTCACAAAAAGTGAGACAAAACCCACAAAAAGTGGGAGTAAACCAACGAAACTAAAAACAAAAACAAGCTAGTTGAAAGAAATTTTGGTGGGGGCTCACCGCCGAAAGAAAGTCGGCGGCAGCCCCAAGTTGTAGATCTAGGGTTTTTCTCTAAGAGAAGGAGAGAAAAGAAAAAACCCTAAATTGGTTCAAAATTTTTTGGTGATTTGGTTTTCGATGTTATTTATGCAAGTTCAAATAAACTTTGATGATGTTACTAGGTTAGGAACTCTAAATGCAAAAATGTGAACCTCTATATATAAATAATTAGGAAATCTATGGTATTCAAGTTGTACGAAATGAAATGTCTACTTGGTTAAGGTTAAAAAAATATATGTCAACATGGTACATCATATTTAATATAAAGTTTTTAAAATGAGGAAAAAGGTTATTCCCCCCTAATAACCACTATATTATACAAAGTATGTACAGCTTAGCAATATAGATTTTTCCTAAATAACCGTATACGCATACATAGAACCTACAGACTATTGCATTTAGCTTTTGTATATTTTAGTGACTTAAGCAATGGAGTATTCCTTTTGCGGCCTTGATTTTGCAAGACATAGTACTGATCACTACTTTAAACTGCAAAAATTAGTTAACTTCTGAAGTCTTGCCGAAGATGAAAAAAAATTCTCCAACGGATAAACTTGAAATTATTTTTTCTTCATTTCTTTAGCCAGAGATTAAAAAAAAAAATATACATCTACCAAAAAAAAATACATCGCAATCACTATTAAACTACAGTTCCACCCAATACAAAATATAAAAAAATGGCATCCTGACATGGAATTCGTAAAATATGGCGGTCGTTGGAGACTTTTTAGATCGGGGCTGCCATATATTCGTGAGGTAAGTAATTAGCAGTTGAATTTAGAGAAAGCAGTGAGGAAAGTTGATTATTCCGAATAAGAACTGTAACCGTCAAAATAATACTCCCCAAACAATAATATCACAGGTCAAACTTATACATTTAGCCCCATCAAACCGCCGTACCTGAATTGTTAATTTGTTACTCGTCTTTATTCATTTCCCTTGTTAGTTGTTTGTTACTTGTTAGGGAGGGGTCATCCCCGGCATCATGTGGTCAGAGTTCTTAATTAATTGCAAACACCAAGAAAGTTGGCATATACAAACTATAAGGTCGCCATAAAATTAAATAATTACTCCTCTGTTCCTCTCAAGCTGTGTAATAATTAAGGATACGAATAGTATTGATTTTAAATTGATTAAATTACTTTGTTAATGATTAATGTAAAAAATAAAGAAAAAAATAAATTTTAAAAATAGCAATGAAAAGCGATCTTGGATTGATGATAAAGTGTTCGAAATTATCAAAAATTTATTAAACGTAACCTTGGTAAGCCACAGGTTGTAGTAGTAAGTCAAGTTTTCTAAGTCAAGTGTTATTAGCAGCACGTACTTGTAAATTAATTGAGGATTTCAGATCCGAACTGTGATCATTTTACTTTTTAATTTATAAGAGAATAAAAACCTTCTCTATCCCACTTTGATCTGCCAGCAGTAATGGAAGCCGGTTAACGTGCAAGCTACCAAGCATGTACAGAGCACTATTTGTTTAATTTAATATATATCCACCTAAATACCACAAGTTAGGCTTTCGAAAGGTTTGGATAAATTGGTCGTGAAGCATCCAAAGCTAGCTTTACGGGAATCAAATCATTGAGCTTAGCTGATGATGACTCAGCAATGAAATGTGCGGATAATTACAAAGCCAGATTAAATTATTAAAGATGGTTTCTTCAGGGTCAAATATAAAATTATTTCAGATGTTTCCCTTAGTCAAACAAAACCTTCCACTTCCATGGACATGATGCCTTATGGCACGCCTTTATTTGATAGTTATGCACATTACCAACACCAAATACCATTATATGTTATGATAAAAAAAAAAAAAAATACCATTATATGTTAGTACTTAGTACGAATATATATCTTTTCTTATCCTGTGTGCCGCGGTTGGGGAAAAGTCTTGAGAAACCGCGGCCCGGCCCCTTATTAACACTATTCGTTCCTATCCACCTGTTTGTATACAAATATCACCCTTCCAGACCAAACCCCTCCATTGCGAAATCAAAACTTTCTTTCTCTTCCAAAACTTTGTTACAAGAGCTCAAAAGAAACAAACCCTTGTGCAAAATCTTGTTTCACTTTCTTTCACATATTCCTTGTCATCTTTTTTGTAAGTTTCTGTTTGTCTGTGAGTTATTCGTAGTTTTTTGCTGCTAACATGAGGGCAAAAGCAAACCAAAACAAGTTCATGAAGATTGTTAGCATCCCGGTTAGGGTGTTGTGCAAAGCGCGGGATTTTTACGTGAGAAGCATGACAAATTGCACGACGGGGATGGTTTATCGCCAGAGTGAGTACAACTATCCATCAGGGCTGCCTAGGAGTTTCAGTGCGGCCTCCACAAGGTCCAACGAGAGCGAAGACTACAGGGATCTGCTTAGAGCAGCCTCTGTGAGGAGTCTTGGCCACATCAATGAACTAGACATGTATATGAAGCAAATGATGAGGCAGCAGCAGCCACTTGTTGGGGATCATGGTATCAGTTCCAATAAGGGGTTAATGCCCAAGAGTACCAGTGTGGGGATGGGTTTCATGGGAAGGATTGATGAGGAGAAGGCTTATGAAGAAATTAGCGAGGATGGTTCTGTGAAGAAGCCTGAGTTGTATCCAAGAAGCAAAAGCTATGCTGTTGGGAAAACAAATGTTGCTGATGCCCTGTGAAAGGAAATATAATTAAACAGTTGCCGCCGCTCCATCCACAGTCCAATTCTTGAATTTTCTTTTTAGTTGTGAAATTTTCTCTGTAGTCCTGGTTGGCTAATAGAATCGAAATGATTTTCTGGGTTGATGAGAAGAGTGAAGATCCCCAAGATTCTCTCTCTTTGATTACATTCCTCAATCATTTGTTGAGAAATGCTACAAATTTGTACATAATTTCTGTATGGATAAGTTTAGCGTATTATTAAGTGTTTTAATCATTTTTGTGGTGGATTTTATTATTATCATAGTTGTGTGTTTGTTTTTGTTTATCATTTACCAAATAAGTTCCGTACAAATTTTTAGTGAAAAAAATTCGTGCAGGCGCAAATTTGTTACAGGAAGGAAACAGCTGATATTTTTTCGGGACGCGTCTACCAATTGCCATAAAAGCGCGCGTATGATTTTTCTACGCTATTGTCATGTGCCGGGAACTGCGTCAACTGTTTCAAATACATGACCAATTTTGTTTGAACCTCCGACTTATGGCATACACCAACAACACTAAGGCAATGTTTGGTATGTGCAAAAATGTTTCCGTTGTTTGTCTTGTGTTGTTTGTCTTGGTAGTAGTAGTTCTATTTGCTAATTTCTTCCTACATGTCCATTAAGTTTAGTTTGGGAAGGGAATAAAAAAGAAAAATTGATGGAGTTGATAGTATCAACGTGCAAATGGGGCATAACGAAAAAATGGTTTCAAAACGCTCTCTCTTGGAAATCGTGTCAAATACTACACTGTTTATCTCTCCTCATAATTTCAAATTCTAAATCTACTTTTCAAAGCACAATTCATTGCTTATCCATATCGACGGTCGGCTCCATCATCTCCTATTCTCCTTAGTATCTTCCACACAAGTCACCAATGGCTATTTCTCAACAAGCTCAGGTGTAAGTTATCCCTCACACTCCTTCTTCCTGCTTTTGTGGATTCGCGTACCATTAAAACGAGTGCCTTGGTTTATAGTACCTTAGTCTTTAAAAGAGTTAAGGTTTACCAATCCTCTCTTTTGGTGGAGAGCTCTTAAAGTTTGCACATCAAGTGTTCGATAGTTTGTCTGTGAGAAAGTTTACAGCATAGCATAGGCCGGAGGTTGAGGTTCTACTGCCTATTGGTTTTATTTTGGATAGAGCTTACTTTTCACGCCTTCGCATACCGTGTTGATTAGGGTGGAGGTTGAGCTATTATGACGATGGTAGGAGGTAACGGGGATGGTGCCAGTGACGGCGCCGGTGACGATGACGACGGTGATGGTGAAGATGGCAAGGACAATGATGGGGCTAACTCAAATTGGACTTTGCCGGATTGGATTCCGATTAGGAAGGTTGATGGGGATGGAGCTTGGACTTATGGAAGTGATAATCGACAAAACGTGATCTCTTATGAGATTAGTAAGTGCTTTGGCACTAGAGTGGACAATAGATTTCTGTCTCGTGCGAATGTAGTGGCACTCACATCACAGCATGTAGTCTTATTGCCATCCATGTTGGTAGATGTATCAAGCTAGATATTGATCATGATCTTTCTCATCGTATTGATGTGGCTAGAATGCTGATTGTTACAGGATCCTTGGAACCCATTCACTATTCTTTTAGTGTTGAGATTAATGGCAAGCCTTTCCCCATTGTCTTGTTTGAAGATCAACCATGCAGATTTCACAGTAGTCCTATAGAAGATCTTAGTGCTTATTCTGTTCACTCCTCCCCTGAAAGAGTTTCAGCCCATATCTCTGGTAAGCAGTGCAACTCAACTCCGGCTACCGGCGTCTCCCCTGATCCTTTTGGCATTTGAGATGTTATCCAACTGGTCAATGATGAGAAGGTGGCTAATTTGGTTCCCAATAGAAAGCCTGCCACTCATGTGGCATCGGTAGATGCGATTAAACCTACATGCATCGTGGGGAATTCAAAGATTCCTATGGGTGTTATCAGCGCTGAATGCTCCCCAGCTAATACATGCTCTTCAAAAAACTCGGTCGGCTCTATCCCTATCCCTTCTGAATTGGACTCGCATGACCAGAACTGAGCCATTCGCCCCACAGCTGACCCAAGCCCAATCTCTAATGCTCTCATTTCAACTCCCCATTTGGGCTGTCCTGTCTCTTCTCAGTCCAATAAACCTCTTTCAAATATGAGTTTGAGCCCACCTTCCCTTAATAGCCCGGCCGAAGCACCTTCTTTTTTCAAAGATTTGGGGGCTGCTTCCTAGAAGAATGCCGAAAGAAGAACGTCTGAATTGGTTAAAAGGGCTGCACGTAAAAAGAAGAGAAAGGTCAAGCGAATCACCAAGAGAGGGAGCATTATTTCTGCTTCATCTGGCGATAATTCAATTCGTGATGATTACATCAGAATTGCTAATGGTAGAGTGCCTCCAACCCCTTCTTCTATTCCACCCTGCTCTTTCAAAGCGGTAGAAGTATCCAAGACGATGGATGTAGGCCATCATTTGGGGTGGGATGTCTCAGGCAATGACACCGCGATTGAAGCTCAAATTGTAGATTTGGTGGATAAGGAGGGCTTTGAGTGGGTTAAATCCCGTGCACACGTTTAGCGCTGCTCTTGTTTTGGCATGTGGAGTTTCCTTTGCTTTTAATGATCTGTGTTCTTGCTTGGAATGTTCGTGGTCTGCATTCTTCCCAGAAAATGCTTCAGGTTTGTGAGCTTGCTTCTAAACATCTTGCAAATTTTGTCTTCCTCTGCGAAACAAAATGTGCTAATTGGAGTAGATTCAAATTTTCAAATTGCTGGCATCGGGGTCAATTTGATTTTGTTGCTGTAAACTCTAGGGGAAATGCGGGTGGTATGGTGCTAATGTGGGAGGTTAATTACTTCAATTGCTTTAACAAAATTTCTGGTGATTATTGGGTCATTGTTGAAGGGGTATGTGATAACGGTGTTAAGGTTACAATTTGCGGAATCTATGGCCCCACTGATCTGCAGGATCGAATCAATGTTTGGGAGTCTTTGCTTGCAATTAAATCCAATTTTCAGTCTCCTTGGCTAATAATTGGAGATTTTAACGAAACCCTCGTTCCGACTGATAGGAAGAGTGGGAGAATCTGTGCTCAAGGTGCCTCTGCCTTTAAAGATTTCATTCGTAATATGGAGCTAAAAGAGATGCATTTTAAAGGGAGATCCTTCACTTGGGGAAATTATAAAGCAGTTAGTAGGATCGACAGGGCTTTTTGAGAGCCGGATTGGGTGCTATCTTTTCGTTCCTTGTCTCTCTCTTGGGATGATAAAGGGCTCTCTAATCACTGTCCGATTATCCTTTCGCAAGAGAGGATAAATTGGGGCTTCAAGCCCTTCAAATTTTTAGATTATTGGTGGTCTTCTCCCTAGTTTGAAGATGTGATTAAGGATATGTGGCTTTCAGTTTCGGATATTCATCCTGGCAGATTTTCTTTCATTCGAAAACTCAGTGCTTTAAAAGGTAAATTGCGGGTGTAGAACAAGAATCAGTTCGGAAACATTGATAAGCATCTTTTGTCTATTGATGATCAACTGTCAAAATTGGACCTGAAGGCTGAACTCAGGGACTTAACTCTTTCCGAAAGAGATCTTGTTTCTTCTCTTAAGTCTGAACGTGTATCTAAACTTCGCCAAAGAGAATGCTTATGGAAGCAAAAGTCGAGAATTAAGTGGTGCAGGCTGGGGGATAAAAATTCTCGCTTTTTCCACATATCTGCCAGTAATAGGAGTCGACATAATGCTATTCGGTGCATTCCTGCAGATGGTAAGCTCATATCCTCCCCTATCGAGATTAAATCCGAAGTGGTGAAGTATTTCTCCAATGTCTTTCAGTCTTCATCAACCATCAGGCCTAAATGGGGTAATATTCCCATCCGGAAAATACCCTTTTCGGATACATATGGTCTGGAGGCTCCTTTTACTGTTGATGAAATTAAGGGAGTGGTTTGGGAATGTGAAGCTTCTAAATCCTCGGGGACAGACGGATACAATTTTAGCTTCTACAAGCGTTGCTGGGATTTGATTAGTCCTGATCTCTGTGCTTTGGTCTCAGAATTTCATAAATCCGGATGCTTGCCTAAAGGTGTTAATAACGCCTTCCTCACTCTTATCCCGAAAAAGAAAGATGCTGAGTCCTTTGATGACTTCCGTCCTATCAGTTTAGTTAATAGGGTGTACAAGATCATCTCATAATTACTTGCAAATCGTCTCAAGTCCAGCATGCCCTCTCTTATCAGTCCAAACTAATCAGCTTTTATCAAAGGCAGATGTATCCTTGATTGTGTTCTTATTCCTAATTAGGTCCTCCACAGTTTGAAACGGGAGAAAAAGGGTGCTTTCCTTTGGAAAATTGACTTTCGAAAGGCTTTTGACTCAGTCTCGTGGGAATATCTTTTGGATATCATGCAGTGTATGGGCTTCGGAGAGAAATGGATGACGTGGATATGGAGCTGCCTCTCTACCTCTAGGCTTTCTGTTCTGATCAATGGTTCACCATTCTCTGAATTTTCTATGCATAGAGGCCTAAAGCAGGGGGATCCGCTCTCTCTACTTTTGTTTAATATAGCTGTTGAAGGCTTATCGGCCATGATTAACCAGACGGTTGCAAAAAATCTGGTATTTCAAGTTAATGCTGGAAACTCCTTTTACTCTATCCTTCAATATGCAGATGATACGCTCTTCTTCTCCCCGGACGACTCTTTTTCTCTGCTTAACTTGAAGCGGTGTCTAAGATATTTCGAGGTGATTTCTGGTCTTTCCATTAATTTCCACAAAAGTAGCCTTTTTGGAATCAATATTTCATCTAGAAGAATCGCAGAGGTTGATGGTATGCTTCATTGTAAACCCGAGTTGCTCCCCACCACTTACCTTGGGCTCCCCTTTGGTCAAAAAATGTCTTCTGCAAATGCATGGAGACCTATCATCACTCGGTTTGAAAAGAAACTTGCATCTTGGAAAGGAGGTATTTGTCCCTTGGTGGCAGAATTCTGCTCATTAAATCCGTTCTTAGAAGCCTGCCACTGTATTATCTGTCCCTATTCAAAATTCCTATTTGTGTCCGCCAAGCAAATAACTAGAATCTAGCGAAATTTTTTGTGGAGTGGAGATTCGGACAGGAGAAAAATTTGTCTGGTGGCTTGGGATAAGGTTGCTAGGCCTAAGCTTGGTGGTGTCTCGGCATTGACTCTATTTTGTTCAAAAATCAGAGCTTATTATTCAAATGGATGTGGAGAAACATTAACTGGTCTATGGAAGATGAAGAGGAATCTGGGACAATTTGGTAAGGGCTAATTCAAAATAAATGCCAGGTTCGTTCAGCTGAATCTTTCCCATCTTTCAACATGTCTCGGACTTCAGGTCTATGGAGAAACATCATTTTGTCTATTGAGGAACCTAACCAGGGTGACCGTTGCTTTAAAATGAGTTGTATGATGGCTGTTGGGGATGGTTTTTTTTGCAAATTTTGGCATGATATTTGGATCGGCAATTCATGTCTTAAAAACTTATTCCCAAGGTTGTTTACAATTTCTCTTGATAAAAACATTAATGTGCAAGACTCCTTTGTTTTGGAAGGAGTCAAATGGTTGTGGAAACCTATTTGGAGACAGATCTTATATTCCTGGGAAGATGAAGATCGCATGGCTTTGGAAAATTTGCTCGTGCCCGTTAAACTTCATCCACATGTGACTGATTCTTGGCGTTGGTCTGGGCAAAATGATGGTTCTTACTCTGTGAAATCTGGATGCTCTTTTCTATATAAGTCGGTTCCTCTATTGAACCCGATCCCTTTTGTTTGGTTGTCTTTAGCTCCCCTTAGAGTTGAAATTTTTGTATGGATGCTCTTTCGGGGTGGTGTTTGTACTAGATCAGCCTTACTTTCCAGACATATCATTGATTCTGCCAATGCCCTCTATCCGTTCTGCTCTATTCATATTGAAACTCCGGACCATCTATTCTTACATTGTCATGGCTCATGGCTCTTGTGGTCCAAGTTCTGCAGGTGGTGGGGTGTCTCTTGGTGTATGCCTCATGATGTGGCTTCCTTGTTTACTCACTGGTTTGAGCTGGCAGTTTATACTAGAGGTAGATCGTCCTGGCTATTGTTGCTCTTCGCGAGTCTTTGGTCTATCTGGCTGATGAGAAATAATTTGATCTTTAATGTTGTTCCAGCTGATTGGGAGAGAGCTTTTGATGTCATCCTTCTTAAGTCTCTAACGTGGATTAAAGCTAAGCAGGACCATTTTCCTTACAAGTTGTATGATGTGTTGGATAATGCATCCCTCCTTCAAAATTGGAATGGAGTGAAATGCCATTTATCCATTGTCTAAGTTTCCCATTCTGTATGTAGGGTAGCACAGAAAAGAATAGGCCTCTTCTGTTCTCCCTCTGTTCTACTCTCCTAGGTGCTATCAATCTCCTGGACATACCATTTCAGCTTCTAATATAATCAATCTTTTATATAAAAAAAAATGCATGCACCTCTAGAATTTTTTTTTTATTTTATGATCTACTTCTATATATGTCCTTAGTGATATCCCTTTCTATTTTCCTAGTCTTTAGATTATTATCCAAGACCTGGTATCTATATTTTTGTATTTGGATAATATTGGGGATTGATTTGTTAGTGTGTGGCCACCATTTCAATCCCCAAATTACCAGTAAGCTTTATATTTATACTACAAAATTTATATTAATATAAGTATCTATGTTTCAGAACAAAAAAAAAGTTTGGGAAGGAAATAAAGTTGGAGAGAAAGAATAGGAGGGGAGAATGCATAATTATCAAGGAGCATTCACTTGTCCTGGAAAGAGAGAGAAAGGTGGGGGAAGAGAAAATTGTTAGAAATAGTGTTTTGCTAATGCCTCCTTGTCTCATACAAGTTTTGATATTGACAAACCGGACATTGATTCAAAATGACGACAAACCTGAGGCAAAAAAAATCACTCCCGAAGCAAAAAGAAATGACTCAAAGAGAAGAAATGTAAAGTGAAGAAGAGCACAAGTGAAACGCCCCGACCCGTATTTACCGTACACAGTAAGCACGTGCCGAAACTGTGACAACCTAACCAAACCAAGCCCGGCATATAGTGTATACAACAGTAACTCGGGCTCGACAGCCCAAAAATAATAACGTCAATAACAACATAATCGGCCCAATGGCCCAACAATAACAAAATAATGCACAACGGAAGACTTAATAACTCATAAAACACTGTATGCGACACTGATGCAACCTATGGATCCGAGCCCTCTTCAAGGGATAACGCCGCAGCCTGTCTGGAATGCACCAAACCTGTACCACAAATAACTCATCCTGCGGGATGAAAGCCCGCTGGTGAGGGGTGAGTCCGAAGTGCTCATTGACGAAGGATAGACAATCAATAGGCACACTAAAATTACTCAAGTCGAAAACAAGAAAAAACCGCCAAAATAAAACAAATCAAAAGACTCAAATAAAATCCAATTTCCAATTTTATCTTTTCCGGGCCCCGTCACGGATAAGCTAGAGGTCAGACCTGGTTATCAACACATTCCGGGTGCCAGACCAAATCCAGAGAACCCAGGGATCGACATCCCAAAAATACGAACCCAGGGATAGACATCCCAAAAATAATCACGGGATAGACATCCCAAGCATAGACATGCTTATCACAAGTAACCCAGGTCATGGCCACCACAAAACAGTCTTATCAACACATTCCGGGTGCCAGACCAAATCCAGAGAACCCAGGGATCGACATCCCAAAAATACGAACCCAGGGATAGACATCCCAAAAATAATCACGGGATAGACATCCCAAGCATAGACATGCTTATCACAAGTAACCCAGGTCATGGCCACCACAAAACAGTCTTAAACCATCGAGTCGTACCACTACTTACCACGCGACAATTATATTATCATCATTCAAAACCAAATCTCAGGGATCAACATCCCTAACCAAAATACCGGGATAGACATCCCTATCCAAAATCAAGGATCGACATCCTTATCTCAAATTATTATTCATTCCATTATTCTTTAAATCAAAATGACACAAGGATAAACATCCAAAACTCGACGTACGGGGATAAACATCCCAAAAATAATCAATGCACTGGGATTAACATCCCGACATCAAACCACAACAATGCAACAATCAATGGTGCAATAATCATCAAACATAATAACCGAGTAATACAGGCACATATTGAAGGAAATCCATCCTCACCTTGGCCGATTACTCAACTCCGGAAACAATGACCGGTCCGACGCCGACTCCTCGGGAAACTGCCCGATATCCGAACCTATACAACAAAATAATATATACACATAAATGCACATAATCGGTATACTATGATGCCAAAACTGCGAAATACCCCAACCCGGTTCAAATTCTTTATTAGCATCTTTTACCATTATTAATTCTTTTTCCAAAAATATTTCCTTGAAAATAATTATTATTTTTGTTTACCATATCAAATATTCTTTTCCATAAGATAAAAGTATCACCATAATAAATACTTAACAAATTATATAGTTCAGAAAATACTTTCATTATGTCATTTAACCTTGATTCTCGAAATCATGTTATATTCTTTTCTTTTCTAGTAACATAAATTAAATTTAAATATAAATAAATATATATATATATATCCGGAAAATTATTATTTATCAAAAATATATATATTAAGGTAAGCATATACCATATGTATTCTTTTTCCAGAAGATTTAATCATATAAACATATTTTCTGAAAATAAATATAGGTATGCATATAATTATCTATTTCCGTAATTTGCTTTTAGTTATAACATAAATATTATTTACATCCCATATACCTCCTATGTCTTACGGTTATGCATATATGTATGTTTAATCATAATGTAGTATATCACATATTTATCTTATATTCCCGGATTATATATGGAACAAATGTTTATATTCATTATCTTGGTTATTACTTATCAATTTTCGTTAGTTTAATCTAACCATACAAATATATATTCTATATGTAGGAAATTGGCCAACCATAAGCCCATGAGCAGGCTCCACGGCTCAGCCCAGCACAAGGCCTGGGCCCAACACTCAAGCCCACCCATTAACCCAAATTCTGGCATCACACCAACTCGCCACCGGCGAGTCAACTCACCATAGTTCGGTCGAAGTGCAGGGTGAGGGCGGCAGCAGGTGGCGGCTCGTCGGCGCAAAGGAGGAGGCAACGACGAGGCGGCTGAAGGCGCGATGACCCGACGGCAAGGAACACAGCAAGGCCAAGGCGACCGCAGGCGGCACGACGTGAGGCTGCAGGGTGGCGGCGCGACAAGGATGTGGATCTGCAGGTGGAGGAAGAAGAGGACGCGGCTGCGGGTTTCTTTCCTGCAACGAGGAAGGGCGGCGTCGAGGCATCTTCAGCGGCGGCAGCACGCGAGCAGGAAGGAAGAGGGAGAGGTAGCGGTCCACGGTGGTGGCAGTTGCAGGTGTGGGAGGAGAAGAAAAGAAAAAGAAAGAAAAGAAGAGAAAAGAAAGAAAAGAGGGGGAGGGTGAGACGGTGTCGTGGGGAGGCTGGTGGTGTGTGTTTTGTTTCTCTTTTTTTTTTTTATTTCCTTTCCTCTTTGATTTGCTCACACTGGGTTTTCTGGTAGCAAAGGTGAAGGAAGGATACTGGGCAGGTTTTCAGGCAGGAGCAGAGTGTCTAAGCTGGATTGTGAGGTTTTCTTTTTTTTTTGTTCTTCTAGGAAATCATGGTCACAGATCCACAGGAAAAAAAAAGCGAGCATCTCACGGGCAGCATAGGGAAGGGGCGGCGCAGACTCAATCATGCAGGTAAGTCGTGTACCGTCCGGACTAGAAAATAACTGTAATACCCCCTTTGTTATTTTCCGGTGTGATTTTTCCGAAGATCCCGGGACCCGAAAAATACCAACTTAGGTCCGAAAAATCCACGGAAAAATCACGAGCGCGGGAAAACTCTCGGTTTCGAAAAACGACGCCCGATTTACCTTGAATTAATTACCCAAGATTAATTCAACAGTAAATCACGGTAAAAAGACTTTTACAGTCCGGTAAAAATCAAAATTTTTACCCGGGCTGTTACAACAAGAATTGAAGCACAAGAAGATTTAGGAACCTAATTGTAAAAGGTTAACACTCAAATTCTTCTAAGATGTTAGCTCAAACATAATCAATTTTTTCTCATGCATAGCAATTTTCTTTTATCAGTCATAAAAATGGATTTTGAGCACTAAACATCGATGTTGTGTTTCTAAACATCGATATTCCTAGCTTCTAAAAGGTTTATCAAAAGCGGCAGTAGCTCAAAACATCGATGTTGGCATCCCAAACATCGATGTTCTCCTGACCGATTGCATTTCAAGATGTTTTGCAGAAACACTGTTCAAACATCGATGTTCACTTTTCAAACATCGACGTTCTACTATTCAAACATCGATGTTCAAAGTTTAAACATCGATGTTCTACTGTTCATTGTTTTAAATTGTTTTGGCAGTGCTCCAAAACATCGATGTTTAAGTTTAGAACATCGATGTTTTAGTGACCGTTGGCCCAATAATTCATATTTACTGGCCAAACATCGATGTTCTAGTGCTAAACATCGATGTTGTGCCGTTTTAAGCAGAAACCTTTTGCATCTTTCTATGTTGTTTTGTCTAAAGGTGTTTTGAAATGATTCCCTAACGGTCATATAAGTTTTTAGACATATAAATATAGCATTTAATCCTCTGTTTATTAACAATCAACTCTCCATACCTTTATCATTCATTGATACACATTCATTCAAGTTTTTATGAGCTAATATCCTTGAGATTTGAGAGAGTTGCCTTATAGTGCTTATCTTGTTACTCAATATCCACTCTTTGAGAGAGTTTCTGTTTTGAGTGTTGTGAGTGTTGTTTTACACTTGAAGGGAGGTTTGTTCCCTTGTTGTGATTCATAGGAAGAGGGTTTTCTTTCTATGTGAGAAGTCTTGAAGTGAGGTATCTTCAAGCAGGAGTGTTGAGGTTCATGTGACTTGAACTCTCAGGTTGTAAACGGTTTATTAAGCACCCGAAAGCTTAACGTAGATAGTGAAATCTTCGAGAGAGTCTCTCGGAGGACTGGATTAGCCACACAAGTTGTGTGTGTGAACCAGTATAAAATTCGGTGTGTCCTTCATTCTTTCAATTCCGCAATTATTTCCTGCAAGTTTTTGATTTTGTCCATAAAACGCTATTCACCCCCCCTAGCATAGGGCACCTATTCTAACAAAAATGGGGTGAAAATTTTCTCTTCAAACCCGGCAATTTCAATCTTTCCGATTTAGAGAGAAAGTGAGGAGAATGGTTACAAAATTACCATTTTATCCTGAATTTTGTCAATTTCTAAATTAATAATAAAGAATATATTTGTAATTTATAGTCACAAATTTTATTTATATAATAAAAATTTGTACTCTACCCATTTTCTCTTCTTTCCAAACTAAAGAAAAGAAAACAACTTTCTCCTCCTCATCCATTCTTTCTCCCAACTTTCATTCCCTTCATTTTCTTTTCCTCTTCTCTTGACTCCCAAACTTACCCTTATTGTCTCTGTCTCTAAAATGCTTGCATTGGTATATTTTTTAGCTTTTGGATATTCATCTAATGTCATCTTCTATACTAATGCTTTTGATTCCGAACAAAGGCACAAAGAAGGGGTTAATGCATGAAAATATCCCTAACTTTATTATTTTCACCAAAGTTGTCCCTAAACAAAGTATTGGGTGATTTATGTCCCCAAACTTGTGCAGAACTGAGTATAATGGTCCATTTCCCTACAGTAGCCGGTTTTGTATGTGGGACCTATATTCTGTTGAATAAAAAATTATTTTCTTACTTTACATGTATTCCACGTCAGATTGCTTATAATAAAAATTTACAAAATAAAAAAACCTCAGCCCTTTTTCTTTCTTTTATCCTTTCTTTTCTCCTTTTCTTCCCGATTTTTTCTTCTTTTCTCTTCGTCTTCTTCCTCTTCTCTTCTTTCTTTATTCTCTTCATCCCCAACACCACACACTCCTTCAATCTCTCTCTCCCAATCATCTCCCTCAATAATTCTCTCCTCTACCCATCTCCTCTTTTCCTCCACAATCATCCGCACCCAATTGGGTTTCCTCTACTCTCGTTCCTCCCTTGCAAAGCAACAGTTGACACTTAACTAAACACTGCCGCCTTTGCTCCCTCTCTCCTCTGTGCTCGTTACAGCTGTCAATCTGCAGCCCGACTACTCCTCTACCTCGCGCTGCCGATTCCTCCTTTCCTCCCCTCCTTTCTGGACTCGAGGCGCTGCCATCGTAAGGCTTTCCCCTCTCCTTTGTTTGCTTTCCTTCAACTTAAATTGACAGGCTTCAATTTAATTGGGTATTGTTTGGTTGCTGTGGTTTTTGTGGCTGGGTGGTAACGATGGTGTTACTGGGATTGTGGGGCGCTGCTACCGTGATGGTGTCATCCTGCATCCAGTGAATCGATTAGTAGGCGAGGAGGAGGAGGCAACGAAAGAGGGAGGAGGAGGAGAAGGGAGGCAATACCCTGATTATTGACGCAATTATTTAGGGTCGATATGAAATCAGCTGGCCACTTCAAGAGCTTGCCATCTTCGATCCCTAACTCGCCGCTCGGAGATTTAATCCGCAGGATGTTCTTCAAGACCTGGATGGGAGTTGTGGGTGATGTCGCCGCCGTGGTCAAAATCTACGCCCTCGACGTCTTCTCCTCCTCCTCCATCGGCAGAGAGGGCCCAGGACGCAACAAAGCAATCTCGCTTGATGAGCTGGCCAAAGCCGTAGAAAACGAAGCAACAAAGGGAGAAGAAGGAAGACGCAGCGGCGGAGGAAGACGAAGAGGAGGAGTTGAGGGAAGGGGGATGGGGGCTTGGAATCAGAGGAAGGGGATGAGTTCTCGTTGGAGATGACGTAGTTGCAAAACCTTTTTTATATTCCACACACCTTTCTTTTTTTAGTAAAAAATTTATATTAAAAGTAGATCTGACGTGGAATACCGTAAAAGTAGAAAAATAATTTTTTATTGAACAAATCGTGGACCCTACCTCTGGAATCGGTTGCAGCAGGGAAATGTCCCACTTTACTCAGTTCAACGTAAGTTTAGGGACATAAATCACCCAATAATTTATTTAGGGATAACAGTGATGAAAAAATTAAAGTTTAGGGACATTTTCATGCATTAACCCCACAAAGAAGAAACTTAAGGTGAGGAAAACATGAATTTTATCTGACCTTTCTCCTCAACGTGTATATCATGCCCATTAGTACTTTTTTCAAATTTCAAATGCTACAAAATCCAAATCTAACCCACATTTATAGATTTGTGATATCTTCTCCCCTAAATTGCAATAGCAAGCTTTTTAATCCGTAGATCTAGTGTTTGATATAAGCAAACCAAACCTACAGTTCTAGTGCTAAATCTAGATTTTTAGTTTTTCCCTATAAGGAATGAAAATCTCAAAGTTCTTTAGTTGAAATCAACTAGCTAGAGTTGATGGTGGTTGACAGTAGCGTTAGGAAGCAGCAATGGCAACGATGGAGACGATGTCGACGGTGATGACGCCGATGAAGATGATGACCCGGGCTCTAGAGTCGGGCTACAAAGTTTTGCTTTTAATGACAAAGGCGTAAGGGTCGTGTTCCAAAATCTAATTACCTACGGGTCTCATGTTTTGTTTAGATGCAATCTTTATAGTGCTAAATTTTCTAGTGTTTATTTTGCTACACTAAGATGCTTTTGCCGTTTATTCTCTTTGTCGACTATCGTTTGTCTTCCTGTAGGTTGGCTTCGCATTTGGAGCCCAGTTCAATGACTACAGGTCATTGTGGTAAGACCTTAGGATATCTCGCATCATAGATGGCAAAATCTGCCCACGGTAGATCTTAAGTCATCAATTGTATAGTCCCATATCTGTATAACCTTGAAATCACTTCATGAGAACTATTCTTAATTATACAGTCCCATAGTTGTATAATTATGAAATTGCCCAACTGTGCAGCTCTATCCTTACACAGTCTCAGGAACTCTCCTATTCGGGTGTGGATTCGGTTCATTCATGTGTCCCTCCGTCTAGAAGCCTGCCAAAAGCTGCTTCTTGTCCATGCTCACCCCGGCACCGGCGTACACTTCCCGCTCTCATCCACCCCTGGTGTCGTATGCCCACCAGCTTCCGCTAGGTTCGTCCCCGAACCCCGCACCGTACTAAAGGAGTTCTGGAGCTCTGCTGCCAACTGTAACGTCCCGGCTTGTCGACTGTCACTATAGACCAACACGGGACCTTTCCAACATGCTTTGTCCTCACTCATATGTTTCTAGAAAAGATTTCCTAGGAGGTCGCCCATCCCCAAATTGCTCTAAGTCAAGCACGTTTATGTTTGGAGTTTTTATGGAATAAGCACCGAAAAGGTAAGTGCACCTTATTGATAAAGTTGGTACCATCAATCCGTTTAAGCTATTCTCAGTTGCACAGTCCCATACCTATATAACCTCGAAATCACTTTATTAGAGCTATTCTTGATTATACAATCCCATTACATGTATAATTATGAAATCGCCTAATTGTGTAGCCCCATCCCTACACAGTCTCAGGATCTCTCCTATTCAGGTGTGGATTCGGCTCATTCATGTGTCCCTTCCTCTAGAAGCCGCTCCTTGTCCATGCTCACGTCGGCACCGGCGTACACTTCCTGCCCTCATCGATCCCGGGTGTCACAATAGTCCTTGACGCCCCGTACTGGACACCATTCAAGATTCTGAACTCGTTGATTGATAAGCAAAGAGAAACGCTCCATACAAAGGACAAATAAACAAGGGGAAAGGGGATCACTTGGATGTAATACACGCTCGCCGGCAAAGGATGGCAACTGCTTCCCATTCCACAAAATAGAATATATTGCTCCAGTGACATAAGCCACAATCAAGCTAAAAGAGAGGTGAGCAAACCAAAAAACTCCAAATTATTTTGGAGGAACAACCAATAAACTCTATCATAAGCCTTACAGAAATCAAGCTTGATTGCCATAGTGCCACAACTACTCTAGAAACAACGAAGAGTATGTAGTAACTCTTACCAATAATAATATTCCTCAGAAAAAATGGATAGATCAAAGAAGTATAGAGAATGGAAGGGTCAAAGAAGTGCCAAATTTGGTACCACCAGTGCCAAACCTCATATGGTGTCAATGAAATCATATTCAGAGGGAGTTGTGGTTTCGAGCTAATGTCCATAAAAGCCCATATGGTTTAGAGCAGGTTACAAAACCTCTCTGATTTTGCTCTTAAATTCATCTTGTTCTTATATTCACAAACATGTCTGGTATTAAAACAAGCAATGACGGAGGTAGGAATACTAGAGGTTTGATGTCGGTTGTGCTTATCTTTCAAGGTGAAGTAGTCGGCACCAATTCGTAATATTACCTGCACCCAATTGATTATCGACGCTTGACTGTCATACCTAAGCCCGTTAGTGATGGAAGAAATAGTTACATCATATGGCAACAGAACTTTTTAAATGCTCTCCAATGATCCAAGAACAAAACTGAGTTCATCCTCAGATTTCCAGCCTTGGATGTAGTGCAATGCAATTGCTCTTTTATGACTAGACAATGTGTTTTCTCTGATTGTCAACTCAGAAGTTTCATCCCCGATTTCCAGCCATGGACAAAGTGCAATGCGATTGTTTATGGCTAGTTTGTCAATACCTTTTTCACAGAAAGTACAAGGTCTTTTGGTAAACCATAGTAAGAAATTTCATTTCAAGGTGCTAATATTCTATTAAATTGGTGAAGATTTAGAAGATGTGGAGACAGGTAATATGGTGAACAATCCTATGATTCAAGTTGGGCATTTTCACTTTCATGCTCCAACTCGAAGGGACTAAAGGATGATATTTTGTTATTGATTGATTGAGTGATTGACCAATTGAATGGAGCGATTGATTGAGTGAATGATTAGATCGAGTAAGTAATTCTATAGTCAATGGGGATGAGAATGAGTGTAATTATAGGAGATTATTACTAGCCAAACAACTTATATAAATAAGGATTATATTTATGAATAAGAGACACCAAAAATGTTTGATTTAATTTTACTTCATTAAGCACATGCCAAGGACTATTGGACTCTAACCTAAGGTCAAACTCATGCATTAGAGCCCAGAAAGAACCTCCGTGGCTAATTGCTTCTCTTAATTATCAAACTGGTTTGGAAGGAAGAGCCTCTCACCGCATTATATGCGGTCATGGTCGTAACTTAATGGCAAACACGACTTCCAATCTAAGTACAAAGACGTGATCATAACCATTAATTAGATTAAAGAAGAAGAAAAATGGAATCGTAAGCATTGACTTAAAATGCTTCAAGCCATTTGTCATTAATTAATGAAGTTGAGATTAGAGTGGAAGCAACCGAGCAAGAACATATATATACTACTCTAATTTTTTGCTTTACAGGGCTCTAGTTGATGATAAGGTATGAATATATAGTCAGTCAACAACAATAACATGATAAAGAATACATATGACGCAGCAACGAGATGAACGTGGATAATCTTATCACAGTATCAAATTATGAATTTGACGTAACAAAGTAACAAACAATTCGATTCAAATTAAATTAAATGACCCATATGCCAAATTAATGACGGGCTCTGTATTATAATATTTCTCACACCTTATTCTAGTCAGCTTCTTTTCCGGTGTGCTGCTTAAGAAGCGTCTAAGAAACCCGAGGCCCCCAGCTACTGGTCATTCACATACCTTTATATAAAAACCAATCTTCCAGAGCAAACTCCACCACCAGATTTAACCTCTCTAGCTTCCTCTCCCAGAACTTGATAACAAAAGATCTAAAACATACTCACAACAAAGAAAAGAAAACTTTTTCCGTTTCCAAGATTCAAGCTAGCTAGTAATCTCCAATCATATATATATAAACTCCTCCCATTGGTCTCTTTCTAAACTTAGATTAAACATTATAGTGTACTCATCATTATTAGTGATATATACTAAGCTAGTAGTCTGCAAGCAAATATGAGGGCAAAAGCAGCACAAAGCAAGTTCATGCGGGTGGTGACAACCCCAGTTAGAGTTTTATGCAAAGCAAGGGATTTGTATGTCAGGGGGATGACCAACTACTCGACGGCGATGGTCAATTATAGCCACTCCTCCAATAAGTCTTTGCCGGCTGCAGGTGGTCAATCTTTACCTGCCCTACCTAGAAGTATGAGCGCTGTTACCACAAGGTCTTATAATAATGAGAATGAAGACTTCATGAGGGAGCTGCTTAGGGCAGCTTCCGTCAGGAGTTTTGGCCACATCAGTGAATCAGACATGAAACAATTGATGATGATGATGCAGCAGAAGCAACAGCAGCCCTTGGTGGGGTCTAAGTCCATTAATGCTTCTTCCAAGAAGTTGCCTAAGAGTTGCAGCGTGGGGATGAGATTCTTGGGAAGGATTGATGAGGACAAGGCCTTTGACGATGAAGAAGATGGCGAGGGTAGTGATGCAAAGCCCGAGTTGTATCCGAGAAGCAGGAGCTACGCCCGTTGGTAAAAGGAAAGGGTGCCCTGCGATTTGTCTAATTTAGAAGAGAGGAAACCATTAATGTACTTTCTGATATATATGAAGTGATCATAGCTAGGGAACGTCATGCCCGAGGGTGCAATTCTTTTATTATTTGTTTGAATGTATTCAGTAAATCAGTAAATCACTGAGTATAGTTTGAACATCATTTAACTTTCTTGTCTCTCTGATGCTTCTTGCTTTCATTTCTAACATAAACAGATGATAGGGTTCCCCTTAATTAGTTTTATTGACTCACATGTTAAGGAAATTATTCGACGGGCTCTAGTGCATGTTGGACATCAAATATTGAAGGGTTTGGGGCAAAAGTTGAAATTTTGGCAATTCTTGAAATTAGTGGGAGTTGAATACGGATGGAGCCTCTAGAGCAAACCCAATGGCTTGCAGGTGTGGTGGATTAGCCGGGGATGAATGTGGCCGATGATTCTTAATTAGGTATGCACACAATGTAGGTAATTGTATTGTATGGTAGAGGTACCAAGACTGGGGTTGGATTCAGATGCAAAACAGGTTGTCCAGCATTTAGTGGTAGATAACCTCTCAATTGTACTGAAATTAATTGCTGGTTCTGGATGGAAACTCCATTTTGATGAGGAGCATTCACAATATCTTAATTAGTCAGTATTGGACTCTTAATAAGATACTTCACAATTAGAAACTTCTTTGGCCATTTAATTTACCAAATAAATTCAACTTGGTGTATAATCTAACTATTCTTCATATTCCATATCGTTTATTTGTTGGTGTGAATAGTGCTTGAATTGGTTTTGACACTATCAAATTAATCTGCATGTTATAATATTTCTCCGATAAATAACTAAGACAATTTTTCAAAAATTAGAAGAGAAAATATTAAAAAAATGAGAGTGGATGAGATTATGATGAGTGGATGAGATTATGATGAGTATCAAGTTGAAACATCCCTCTAAATAATTTACAAGACGTTTTACCAAAAAAAAAAATAATAATTTACAAGACCATTTATTTCACAATTAACAGCTGGGGGAGACTCTAGATGATCCAGGCCTGATGATCGCTGCTGGAGATTGGTTGATTGTATTCCATCTCTTAGTTAATTCCCACTGTTGAAACTTAACTATCAAACTGGTTAGGCGGGAAGAGCCACTCACTCACCCCATTAATTAATTATGTGCAAGCAAAGTACAAAGACATCACAACCATTTAATAAAATGAAGGAAATAAATAAATAAATAAATAAATAAAAACTATTGACTTAAGTGTTTCCAGCCATTTGTTAATTAGAGAGGCAGCAACCAAGCAAGAAACCAAGAACATGTATGTACTGGTATAACTTTTGGCTTTATAAGGCTGGGTGATGATAGCTGCGAATATTCATCAACAGAATTGATAAAGAATATATATATGACGCAGCAACGAGATGAACGTGGATAACCTTATCACAATATCAAATTATGAATTTGACGTAACTAATTTTCATTAGTCAAATAAAACCTTCGATACAAATTAAATGAACCATATGGCAAATTTCGTGGTTTGTATTTTAAAAGTTCTCACACTTTATTCTATTCAGTTTCTTGTCCGTTGCAATGCTAAGGAAACGTCTGAGAAATCCAGGGCCTCATGCAGTCTTTCACGCACCTTTGTATAAGAACCAATCACCCGGAGACCAAACTCCATCACCAGAATATTAAACCTTCCTTTCATCTCCTCCAAAAACTTGGTGACAGAAGCTTGCAGAAATCTTATCCTGTTTCCAAGATTTAATTAAGCTAGAGTTTATAGCAACCTCCAATCATATATATATATATATATATACTCCTCCATCGGTGTCTTTCTAAATTTAGTAGATTAGATATTAGCATTCCGCACTTATCATTATTAGCAAATATGAGGGCAAAAGCAAAACAGAACAAGTTCATACGGGTTGTGAAAACCCCAGTTAGAGTTTTATGCAAAGCAAGGGATATGTACGTTAAGGGGATGACCAACTACTCGACGGTGATGGTAAATTATGGCCACTCCAGTAAGTCCTCCTCTCCGGCAGGTGATGGTCAATATTTGGCAGCGCTACCAAGAAGTATGAGTGCCGTTCCCATAAGGTGTAATAATAATGACAGTGAAGACTTCAGGGAGCTGGTTAGGGCCGCTTCAGTAAGGAGTCTTGGCCACCTCAGTGAATCAGACATGAAACAATTGATGGTGATGCACCTGGAGAAGCAACAGCAGCCATTGCTGGGGTCACATGAGTCCATTATTGCTTCTTCCAAGAAGTTGCCAAAGAGTTGCAGCGTGGGGATGGGATTCTTAGGAAGGATTGATGAAGACAAGGCCTTTGATGAAGAAGTTAACGAGGGTAGTGATGGGAAGCCTGAATTGTATCCAAGAAGCAGGAGCTATGCCCGTTGGTAAAATGAAATTAGTGGTGCCTTGTGATTTGATTAATTTAGAAGAGATAGGAAATTGAAGTGATGCTTTATGATCTTGGGAAGGAGTTAAACGCAAAATCCTTCTTTGTAGCACAACCCCAAAGGAGTTAAACGCAAGATGTAATCTCTTCTTCAATTAACAAATTCTTAAAGTGAAAAATAACTGAAATAACCGTTTTATAAAGAGTGATTTATATAATGTAGTTAATTCAAGATATAGCAATGAAAGGTTATTCCAATCATTAGGAGAATAATAATTAATAATTATTGAAATTTATTTCCTTTTTTAAGAATTTGTCATGTACTCCGGAGACAAAAATAAAAAATACCCTTTATCAAAAGCATATTAAATAATTTATTCGAACCAAAAACTTAAGTTGGATCAGGCCTAAGATAGGGATGGCTTTATACTCCTAGAGAAAATGTTCAAAGCTGTTTGATACAGATGAAAATTGGTTAGTGAACTGAAAGCCCAATATCAATTGGGGCCGATTTTGAAGTTGTGCCCAATGTTTGTCTCACGGTGCCCACTGGCCACAGTCATTTCAGCCCAGTTTATTTTGTAATAGTAACATTTTCAGTCTTTCCACATTTTTACAAAATTTGGTTTAGTCCTAACCCTTTTGAAATAGCCAGTTAATTCCTGAATGTTACGATAGGTGGACCGGTGGAAAAAAAACGGCTAAGATGTCTGATAACGTGGCATGTATGTTGACATGGTATGATGATGTGGCATAGAAAAAAATTCTCCACAAAATTGAGCCTATATGTTTGAAAAAATATATTTGAAGTCCTAAAATTTATATTAGTTATCAAATCAGTCATAAACCTCTATAAAAGTGTCTCCAATTAAGTCATAAGATATTTATAATTAAGTCTTATAAATCATACCCCTTTTATTAAGTCTTAAAAAATATATTGGATCCCACCTTAATCATATCCTTAAAAATATTTTATAAATTAAGAAAATAGAAAATTAGATTTTGGAAAGAGTACTTCATAGACTTGTTTTTGTACTTTCTAAATTAAAAAATAAAATTCACCATTAAAAATACTAATTGAATAATTTTTTTAATAAAAGTTTAATAGCATCTTTGATAGAGTAAAAATTTTTGAAATGAAAAGGCATAAATAGATATATAATTTTTTAAATTTAGTCTCTAGTTGGAATGAAAAGAAAAAAATAATATAGTTGGAATAAAATTTTTAGGTTTTTTGGACATATGATAAATACATATACAATCATATTCTTATACACGAAGTTCAGAATTTGAAAATTAAAATTTACAAGAATAAGAAAAATTAAATAAAGTTTCATGATATGGCAATATTCTATGCTCTTTTACAATTTTAATTCATCGTTTTGAGAAGTGTATTATGCATCACTAACAAAATAATACTCATATCAACAAAATTTTAATATTAAATATTCATAAGGCTCAATTATTACAAATAGTAAATATTTCAAGACTTGACGGAAGAGAGTTTTAAAATCATATGAGTGAGTTGATTAATAATTTAAATGTTTAGTACTTTAAGTGAATTCTTTTACTATATGTGAGGTTAATTTATTAGAAATTTTTTTCCCCTCGGTGAGTAACAGTTGGTGTAACGGCCCAGGTAAAAATTTCATTTTTACCGGGACTGTTTAAGTTAATGTACAGTAATTTACCAATAATTTTTAATCTTGGGTAATTAAATTATGGTAAATTGAGTATTGGATTCTGAAACCGAGCCTTGTTCCATGCTCGAGATTTTTCTGCAGATTTTACGGACCAAAGTTGGAATTTTTCCGGGTCCGGGAATCTTAGGAAAAGCCGGGTTTATTCTCGAGTTATCGGGCCAGAAATAAAGTTAAGTGGGTATATCGGATATTTTCTGGTCCAGGTGGGTCACACTTCACATGCAGCATAGTAACTGCATAATTGAAGTTCAATTATTCAGCCGCCAATTCCTATTCAGCCGGTGAACTACCTATTTCACTTGTGATTAACCAGAGATTTTGCTGCCTATAAAATTATTTTTCCTCTATCTTCCTAGTGCACTTCATCATCTTCTGCAAGTTTTCAAACCACCCTGCAAAAACCATTTCCTTCCTGCAACTAACCAGAAAAATAAGGAAAGAAAAAGAAAAAAAAGAAAAAAAACCCAAACACAACACACACCAACACCCCTGCCACGTCACCACCACCTACTTCCTTCTTCTTCTCCCCCTTGCGGCCGAGCCGCCACCAACCGCCGTGAGCCACACCCCACTCGAGCCACCAACACCTCACGCACCTTCCCTCCCTTCTCCCTCTCCCTTCGTCGCAACCGGTCGCCTCCGCCTTCACCCCGAGCGCGACGACCAGCAAGACGACCCGAACGGAGCCGCCGTCTCCTTCCTTTCCTCGTGCGCACCGCCGGCCGCAGCAACGCCGCCTGCACTCCCCGCCCCTGCTGCCGCGACACTGCGTTGCCGTCTGCCTCGCCCCGGTGCCGCCCTCGCGCCATCCCGTCGCTGCAGGTGAGCTGCAGATCCGCTGTAAGGCGCCGACCCGGATGGACCTCCATGGGTCGGGTCGACCCGCGGGTTGAGTTTGGGTCAGATAGGTTTGTGGGCTAAATGGTTGGGTTGAAACGGTTGGGCTTTGGGCTTGGATTTTGGATGGGTGGGTTGTGCGCTGGGCCTATTGCGCGGGCCAGATCTTGGGCTCCTGTTGGGGCTTGAGATGGCTTGTGCAGTGGGCTGGGCTAGCACTACTTGGGCCCAGTCCAGG
>JAKUCV010000977.1:1494-50309 GCA_028386065.3 Turnera subulata | reverse complement strand
AAAATTGTTATTCGGTTTGGTTAGCTTCACTTGGATCCTCCATAAGTACCGGGTCTTTCCGTTGCATGTTTGATTGTCAAGTTTGCATGCCCGGTTACTTACAGACACTGCATCCATTGGTATTAGATACATGGATGAGTGGCTTTAGTGCAAGTGGGAGATTTTTAGTGTAATGTGCCCAAAAGCCAATCAGTGGATGATTGTACATAGTCATGTAAATACATTAAGGTTATTGTAATAAATATATTTATGAGACAAACGCTTGCACATATTTATAACCCTAGAATATTTTATATTATTAAATGTCCCTAGTCGATTATTATTATGGATGGGTTGTAATAATAAATTAAGACTAGCGTATGTTTAGAATTATATGAGATATGAATTCTACATACGGGTACAAGTTAGAGAACTTGTGGTCTGGACCGACCCAGCATAAGAACACTACATGGAACGATATATGATTGTCATTAGTGGTTCTTATATGTATTGTCCTTAGACCTGAGATCATCAAGGTTCCCAACATGTGAGTCATATACTTTGATATTACTCTTGGCTATTCGTAATTGTGTAGACCTTAGTGTAATCATTGGGTATATGATATAATGTGCAGTGGTTTTTGTATGATCAAGAAGGGATTCGTCCAACCCATATAACGGGCATATTATCACATGGGCCTCTTGATAGTGCTGAACTATAAATGCATGGCCATGCTCGGATTATGTGATATGGTGATATCATTAGTATCCGTTTTACACAGTTAACTCGGGATCAAGAAACTTAGATTAAACTTATACGAGAATGACGTATTCCATGTCTCGTGTTTGATCTTGATAATGGGATGAAAGGACGATGACATGTTCCGAGGCATAATGAATCAGTACTGATCTTGTCGTTTGGGTAGCAATGATATGTTGCTAGACACTGCTCATTGTTTATAATTGTAAAATGAGATTTTACAATTATTGCCAAATGTTACAAGTGCCTACAGGGTCACACACTTAGAACTGTTGATTCGAGCAGATGGTTAAACCATGATTGGACCGTAGTTCGACCTAGTGGTTGGACCATGGTTGGACCGTGGTTCAACCAGGTGGTTGGACCATGGTTGGACTGTGGTTGGACCAGGGTTGTTTTGGTTCACTAATTGACTGAATTATTGAACCAGAATTAGTAATGTGATGTGTTGATATGTGATAATGCATTAGTGGTAGACAAGATAATGGGAATCATAATCATGATAGATGGTGGACCATTATGTTGGCCATTATATTTGCCATTGTCTCCATTACTTTATGCATTAGTGGGTGTGGGTAATTAGATTATCTTGCTCTTGCAATTCTGACTTCTTG
Source organism: Turnera subulata (assembly GCA_028386065.3). Lineage (NCBI taxonomy): Eukaryota > Viridiplantae > Streptophyta > Magnoliopsida > Malpighiales > Passifloraceae > Turnera > Turnera subulata. Next base: position 48,957 of record JAKUCV010000977.1, on the reverse strand, counting down.
AGACGTGAGAGAGTTCTTCAGACTTGCAAGAACACACACACACACCCCTTTCTTTGAGAAAGAAGGAAAACACCACAAACACAAGTTCTAGCTCCCGAAAATCTGCAGCTAGCACTGTTGTTCGGGAGTGTTCGGGTTGATAATCGTGAGATGATTTTTTTCTAGTTATCGACGGTTCGTGTGGGTATTGTAGAGGAGCAGGATTTCTGTCCGGTTCTTGCTGATTCAACCAAACAGTTGAGTGAAAGATCTCAACCATTTCCAGGTACAATTTTTGTTATTCGGTTTACTCTGTTTCACTTGGATCCTCCATGAGTACCGGGTCTTTTCGCTGCATTTTGATTGTCAAGTTTGCATGCCCGCTTACTTACAAAAGCTTTATGTGAAAATGCACGATAATTATAAGCAAGCTCTTCCAAAAAACATAGAGTACAAGAAACAAATTGATATTCTTGAATATGATACTGAAGCTCATAGGAATGCTTATGAAAAACTTGATCATGCTCACTTTGATGCTTTAAAAACTTGTGAAACTTTCAAAAGTAAAAAACTTGTCTTACAAAATGCTCATGATGAACTAGAAAAGAAAATTGCTAGTAATGTTGCTATGTGTGACAAGTTGTTGGAACATAATGATATGCTTTAGAAGTGTTGAGGGTTTAAAAGGTTCTCTTGAGAAGTGTACAAAAGGTACAAATAGCCTAAATCTACAACTAGGTCAACAAAGACACTCGTGCAAAAGGAAGGAATAGGAGCTACAGATATGGTTTTTAACAAACCAAATCTACCTGTGCAATTTGTTAAAACTAGTTCAAGTATGCCATATAGACCTAGAAGGAATTTGCGTATGCATTAAACTAGGAGGAACATGCATGTGCATTCATATATCTCTGATGTACCTCATATTACACGTCATTATTGTGGTTGAGATGGTCGTGGCATTAGAGCATGTATGTTTAAGAAAAAAAAACCATCATGTGAAATATATGTGCGTTGCAAAAGGAACCAGATGTAACCCAGAAGGACCCAAAGTAGTTTGGATACTGAAGACTTGATCATTTTGATAGGATTTAGGGGATGAATGGATAGTGGACAGTGGGCGATCAAGGCATATGGTTGGTGAATCATCCATGTACTGTCTCCAAACTGAGAAAGGCCGTAGAAAGGTAACATTTGGTGATAAATCAAAAAGAAGAATCATTGGCTTTGGTGGCTTTGGTAATATTGATTCTAACCCTTCTATTGAGCATGCTTTACTTGTTGAAAGTTTGAAGTATATTCTTTCAAGTGTCAGTTAGCTGTGTGATATGGGAAATCAGGACACTTTTGAAGCCTCTAAGTGCCTAGTGTGTATTGCAGATGGAAACCATGTGGTTTTTACTAGAACCAAAAAAGGCAATATTCATTCTATCTCTTTAAATGTTGTTTCTAATCCTGAGCTCAAGTACTTAAATGCAAGAACAGAAACTCGAACATTATGGCATCAAAGGCTAGGACATGCCAACTTGGAGCTTATCTAAAAATTGTCCAGTAAGGAGTTCTTGAAAGGAATACCTAAGCTGAAGTATGAAAAAAAAACCGCATGCAGGGTTTATCAGGTAGGAAAATAGGGTAAAAGTTTCTTTAAACCCAAGCATACAATCTCAACATCTAGACCTCTTGAATTGTTGCATATTGACTTATTTCGTCCCATGAGAACCACGAGTCTTAGTGGTAAGAGTTATGTATTTGTGACTGTGGATGATTATTAAAGATATACATGGGTATTGTTTCTTGCTAAAAAAAATCATGCATGTTATGAGTTTTGTACTCTTGCTAGGGGTTTACAAAATGAAAAGGTTTATATGATTTCAAAAATAAGAAGTGATCATGGAGGAGAATTTGATAATCTTGTCTTCAAGCACTTCTATCAGCAAAGTGGCATAAAACACACTTTTCTGACTCCTAGAACACCTCGAAATGGGGTTGCTAAAAGGAAGAATCGAACTTTGAAAAAAAAGGTTAGAACTATGCTTAATGAGTGATGCATATCACCCAGACAAGCTTGGAGATTTGGAGAATGGTGCATGCAAAGGCTACATTAGAAGCATCAATGAGGAGTATGGTGACAAAGACAAGCCTGGACATGGCAAGCTCACTTTCCAATTCTAGTCCAAGATTTGATCTCACAAGAAATTTAAGAAGAGATGGAGGTCAAGCTTGGCAAAGAAGCTCAAGGATGCTCAAACATCACATGATAATCAGAGAAGGAGTCCAATCCAAGAGCATAGAAACAATCAAATGCAATCAAGAAGCCAAAAATGTGAAGAACACGCCTGGAAGTTCCTGGAGTGCGCAGTTTTGGAAATTAATTCATCTCTCGAGTTCTACAAGTTGGATTGCTGCGATCTTGAACTCAGTGGAAAGCTAAAAGGAAGATCTATAACTTTGCAATTGAGCCCAGAAGTTGAATCTGCCGTTTTCTTTATTTAAATTAATCGACTGACAGATTCTGTCCAGAAATTCGGTTTGGGTTTATTTGGGCTTAGGTATTCTTAGTTGGATTATTATTATTACTTGGGCTATATTTTATAGGCTTTAGTTTATTAGTTGGGTTATTATTATTTGTAGGCTTTAGTTAATTAGCTAGGTTTTATTATTTGTTGGGTTTTAATTAGTCTAATAAGTTGTTGGATTTGAAAAGTTAAACCCTAGTCCCTGTTGGAGTTATAAGAGCTGACTTTAGGTTAGTATAAATAGATTATTATAGGGTTAAAAACATGGACATGACATATTATTGATAACAAAGTTTGCCTTTGAGGTTTAATTGATTGAGTGATTCATTCTTGAGAGAGTGATTCTCTTGTTTTACTTTACGAATTGGATTTTACTTATCAAGTTTTAAGCTTATGGCATTTGGTTCTATTCCTTGTGTTCTAACTTCTTTGATTCCTTGCTGATTAGGTTTCAGGAGGAGTTGGTACACTAAAATCTATCTGTGTGTTTTCTAGCGTTGCTTAATCCTTGCTGATTAAGAGGTGACGGGTGGGGATTCACAATTAATTTGATTGAAGTTGAAGGTCGGAAAAATAATATTGAGATAGAGGTGATTCTAGTATTGATTCTAGGGTTGTTACCATATCATATTTTGGTAGTGGAGCTAATGTTTCAATAAATCATATCCTTTCAGTTGTTCTATGTGTTCTTTGTGTGTTTCTTTCTGTTCTTTGTGTTTTCTTGACTCTTCATCGAATACTGTTCATTGGTGTTAGTGTTCACGAAATCAAAAAAAAAAAAAGAGTCGAATTTATTTTGTTATTTCATCTTGTCGACAATTACAAAAAAAAAAGGAGTTACAAAAGAAGAAACAAATTGATTGGGGAATTTTGTTAGGAATTGGAATTGTTTGGTGGATTGGATTGCAAGTAGCCAAGCATTGCTATTTTTTATAGGAATTTGAAAGGCCGAAACTGAGTTGGTTTGATTGTTGAATTGGTTAATTGAAGTTGTGGAAAGAGATTTTCATCTTTTGTGAACTTTGTGAATTTTGTATACAGGCCCGTATACAAAATTTTACTGGCAGTTCTGGTTCCCTATTGATTTTTGCCGAATTTTGTATATCAGCTCACCTACATAATTTTTCTGTCCTCTCTCGGGTTTTCTCTCTTTTTGCTTGCGATTTGGTGCTTTTGCTGTATTGGGTGATTGTTGTTTCATAATTGCTTAATTGTGCCAATAATCATCACATACATTGTCTTATTCTTGTGTGTGACCTTTCTTTCTTTCTTGGAGTCTTAATTTTCCTCTAGAATTGTTATTCTTTCTTTCTTTCTTTAGGGTTTCTCTTTTTTTTTCTAGAATTTAACGATGGAGGTTTATTTGCTTGATTTTGTTTGGTTTGATCCTGACTAATAAAATTGAGACAAAATCAAGAGTGGTAAAAAGCGAGTGTGGCATCTTTTGCCATTGAGATCAAACATGAGAGAACACAAAAAGAGTGTAAACCGGTGAGGGAGTGGTGAGGATTTATTTTCTACTAACATTTTGTTGCAGATTAACATCATGGAATATTCAAGATGTGGTAGAAGACGTTACAATAATGGTTGGCATAGAGAAACTTGAGCTAGTAATGCGTTGAGGAGGCAGTGAGATTGGGATTCAACTTCTAGGCATTATAGCTTTGAAGATGATGAGTTTGCTTAGTATGGAGAAGAAGCATCGCGCCATGACTAAACTAGAGGAAGAGGAGGATGCAATGAGCAAGGAAGATACTACTACGATGATTACACCAAGAAGGAGTATCAAGCTAAAAAATTGATACCTTTGAAGGGGACATGAAAAAACTGAGAACTAACACTGTGAAGAAGTTTGAAGAACTGTCGGAGCGAGAGCAAGAGAGGAAGGCTTAGAGCCATGAAAAAGGAGAGCAAGAGAGAGAGACTGAGAGCCTTGTAAAAAGCAGAGCTAGAGATTAAGGTTGAGGGCCTTGCAAAAGGAGCTCCAATGAAAATAAAAATAGGAAAAGAAAGTGGAAGTCAAATTTGGGGAGAAAAAAGAGAGTAATAATCGATTTGGAGAGAGAAAAGGTGGGAAACGAAGCCTCTAAAGAAATTGTGCTAAAAGGCTCAAAAGAGAGAGATGAGAGGGTTGATTATGAGAAGAAAAAAGTTTTTTTTGCACTTTTGTATAAGGAAGCTTGGTTTAATGCTAACTTTAACCATTGTCTTTCTAGTTTTGTTGTTGTTTCTTTTCAGAATTTTAGGGATGCTTGCCCTAAGGTATTGATGTTACATGGAGTGTTAAAACTTCTGTCAAGCAGTATGGAAGTGGTGCAAGTAGAGTATGTTGAGCCTGAAACAGTAATACATCGAGCTAGAGGGCAGAACCTTGATCTTCCACGCATAAAGCTTGGTTCTCAAGGTGAGTATGATGATCATATTACTTTCGATATTGCTGAATTTCCTTCTATTGATTTTGTAGATATCTATTCGAGGATGAATCGCTTTGAGGAGGGAGGGAATGATGCATATCACCTAGAAAAGAATGGAACAAGGATCAGAATCAAGTCCAAGATTCGATCTCACAAGTAATTCCAGAAGAAATCGAGGTCAAGCTTGGAAAAGATGCTCAAAATGCTCAAGGATCACATGATAATCATAGAATGAGTCCAATCTAAGAGCATAGAAACAATCAAACGCAATCCAGAAGCCAAGAACGCAAAGAACATGTGTGGAAATTCCTTGAGCGCGCGGTTTCGAAAATAAATTCATATCTTGAGTTCTAGAAGTCTGATTGCTGAACTCTTGGACTCTCTGGAAAGATCAGACGAAGAGATACAACATTGCTGTTGAGCCTAGAAGCTGAATCTTCCGTTTTCTTTATTCAATTTCAGTTGAAATTAACTGACAAATTCTGTCCAAAAATTCGATATGGGTTTATTTCTGCTTATTTTTTCTTAGTTGGATTATTATCATTATTTGAGCTATATTTTGTGTTATTTATTTTATTAGTTGGGTGATTATTATTTGTGAGCATTAGTTAATTAGATGGATTTTTTTTTGTTTGTTGTTAGAATTGAAAAGTTAAACCCTAGTCCATGTTGGAGTTATGGGAGCTCACTTTAAGTTAGTAAAAATAGATTATTATAGGGTTAAAAACGTGGACATGACATATTATTGATAATAAATTTTGCCTTTGAGGTTTAATTTATTGAGTGATTCAATCTTGAAAGAGTGATTCTCTCTCAAGATAGTTTAGGGATTGGATTTTACTTATCAAGTTATGAGCTGTGGTGTTTGATTCTATTCCTTGTGTTCTAACTTTTTTAATTCCTTGCTGAATAGGTTTTTGGAGGAGTTGGTGCTCTAAAATCTATCTTTGCGTTTTCTTGCTTTGTCTAATCCTTGCTGATTAGGAGGTAAAGGGTGGGGATTCACAATTAGTTTGATTGAGATTGAATGCCGGGACAATCAGATTGAGACAGAGGTGATTCTAGTGTTGATTTTAGGGTTGTTTCCGTATCATCCTTTGGTGGTGGAGCTAAGGTTTCAGTCAATCATATCCTTTGTGTTTTTCTTTCTGTTCTTTGTATTTTATTCTAGACGATATTAGTGTTCATCAAGCACTGTTCATCGTTACTTTTCATCAAGTACTATTCATCATTACTATTCATCGTGTATTGTCCACAGGTTACTGCTCAGCAGTGTTACTAGTCATAAAATTACAAAAAAAAGAAAAAATGTCGAATTTTCTTTGTTATTTAATCATGCCGATAATTATATAAAAAAAAGAGTGGAAAAAAGAAGCAAATCGGTTGGGGAATTTTGTTAGAAATTGGAATTGTTTGGTTGATTGGATTGCAAGTATTGCTATTTCTTGCATGAATTTGAAAGGCTGAAACTGAGGGCATTATGTTTTGCCTAATCTTGGTTTGATTGTTGATTGGTTGATTGAAGTTGTGGAACTAGATTTGCATCTTTAGTGGACTTTGATGATTTTGTATACCAGCTCGTATACAAAATTTTACTGCGAATTCTGGTTCCCTGTTGATTTCTGCCGAATTTTGTACATCAGCTCACCTACATAATTTTTTAATCTTCTCGAGTTTTCTCTCTTTTTGCTTGTGATTTTGTGCTTTTGTTGTGTTGGATGATTTGTTTCGTAATTTCTCAATTGTGCCAATAACCATCACATACATTTTCTTGTTCTTGTGTGCGATTTTTCTTTCTTTCTTGGAGTGTTCATTTGCCTCTAGAATTGTTATCCTTTCTTTCTTTCTTTAGAATTTCTTGGCTTTCTAGAAGTTAACCTTGCAGGTTTATTGGCTTGATTTTGGGGTAAATCGCATATATAGGGTTTGTACTATTTTAAAAGTATCGTTTGGGGGTCTGCACTATTTTTTGTCCCTTTTAAGGGTCTATATTCTTATTTTACGTACCTTTTAGGGGTCTCGGGCAGTCCACGTCATCAGCAGGGCTGCCTGAGACCCCTAAAAGGAACAAAAAATAAGACTACAGACCCTTAAAAGGGACAAGAAATAGTACAGACCCCCAAACAATACTTTTGAAATAGTGTGGACCATATATATTGTTAGGACAGGTGCCCTATGCTAGAAGGGGGGGTGAATAGCGTTTTTCGGACAAATTCAAAAACTTGCAGGAAATAAATGCAAAATAGAAAGAATAAGGACACACCAAAATTTATAGTGGTTCACACACACAACTTGTGTGGCTAATCCAGTCCTCCGAGAGACTCTCTCGAAAATTTCACTGTCTAGGTTAAGCTTCCGGGTGCTTAACAAACCGTATACAAACCTAGAGCTCAAGTCACATGAAACCCTACCTGCATGAAGATACCTCACTTCAAGACTTCTCTCAATGAAAGAAGACACTCTTCTTATGAGTTGCTACAAGGGAACAATCCTCCCTTAAGGTGTATGACAACACTTAAAATCACTCAAACAAAAGCTCTCTCAAAGAGTGGATATGAGTAACAAGTAAAGCTCTATAAAGGAAACTCTCAATTCTCAAGGAAATTGGCTCATAAAAATTGCAATGTATGTATGACAATTGATGCTTAAAATGTAGAGAGTTGATTGTTATTAAACAGAGATGTAAATCCTCTATTTATATGTCTTAAAACATGTATGATCGTTATGGAATCAATCCAAAACACCTTTAGACAAAATAGCATGGGATGTTGAAAAAGGTGTCTGCTCAAAACGGCACAACATCGATGTTTAAACTTAGAACATCGATGTTTGGCCAGTAAATTTGAATTATTGGACCAACGGTCATGAGAACATCGATGTGTACCAAAGGGAAGATCGATGTTTTTCCAGTAAATATGAATTATTGAGTCCAACGGTCACTAGAACATCGATGTTTACTCACTGAACATCGATGTTCATTTGGTTCGGCAAAATCATTTTAAAGCTGATGATCATGGGAACATCAATGTTTACTTGAAGAACATCGACGTTCATTTGGTTCTGTGAAATCATTTTGAAAGCAACATCATGGAAACATCGATGTTTACTCGACGAACATCGATGTTCATTTGGTTCGACGAAAATCAATTTAAAGACATCAATTGATGGAACATCGATGTTTTGCTGTTGCAAAACAGTTTCAAGTGCAACGGTCATGAGAACATCGATGTTTGGAAATCCAACATCGATGTTCTGAGCTATTGCCAGTTTTTGAAAGATTGTTTGAAGGCAGGAACATCGATGTCTAAAACCAGAACATCGATGTTCATTGCTCAAAAAGCATTTCATGATTAAAAAGATGCTATTGAATGCATGAGTAAAATTGATTTTGTTTTGAGCCAATGTCTCAGAGGAATTGAGTGTTTTACCCTTGTACATTTTGTGTTCCTAACTCTTCTTGCTTGTTACTTCAATTCTTGTGCTCTTTTCTCTTAAGATCTTTGCTCTTTGATTGATTTTGTTTTTGCTTCAAGGTTGTCATCAAATGAGTCATGCTTGGTTTGTCAAAATCAAAACCCTGAAATGAGACAAGGAGGCATGAGTTCTAAGATATATGCGATGTACTCAGGAAAAAACTCGTATACTATCCCCTAAGGAAACTACCATAAAGTCGAAAAATGGCCATAACTTCTTGTCCGGAACTCATTTTGGTTCAAATTTTTTCCTCAACCTTATTTTAAAATGGTCTAATGAATAGTATCAGTCTCCACACTTAGCTCGAAATTTAAAAAATTAGCATAAAACTCGTGCCGTAAATTCAAAAATGGCCATAACTTCTCGTCCGGAACTCATTTTGGTTCAAATTTTTTTCCTCGTTCTTATTTCAGCAGGATGTAAAGGATAATATTAGTCTCAACTCTTACCTCAAAACTTGAAAAAATAGAAAAAAAACAATGTACTAACCCTTAGGGAAAACGCCCGAGAACAAGAAAAGGGCCATAATGAGTTATTAGTTCCGGACGAGAAGTTATATGCTCCGTACTATTTCAAAAGTATCGTTTGGGGGTCTGCACTATTTCTTGTTCTTTTTACGGGTCTATACTCTTATTTTTCGTCCGTTTTAGGGGTCTCGGGCAGTCCACGCCATCAGCAGGGCTGCCCAAGACCCCTAAAAGGGACGAAAAATAAAAGTACAGACCCGTAAAAGGGATAAAAAATAGTATAGACCCCCAAACGATACTTTTGAAATAGTACGAACCCTATATATGCTATTTACCCCTTGATTTTGTTTGATTTGATCCTCACTAGTAAGATTGAGACAAAATCAAGAGTGGTAAAAGGCGAGTGTGACATCTTTTGCCATTGAGAGCAAACACGAGAGAACACAAAAAATTGTAAATATGTGAGGTGTTGGCCAACATGATAGCTTCTGTGGAAACCGACAACCGAATCTCCTTCTCTGATAAGGGCTTGTGCTCAGACAAGAGTGCCCATGTTGAAGCATTATACATAACCATTCAGGTCAAGGAAAATCAAGTACCCCTGGTACTGATAGATGATGGGTCTCCCTTGAATGGCTAGGAAATGAGGTAGTTTCCAATCATGGGGATAGGAAAGAAGCAGTAAGGGATGTTGGAAGTCCCCAAGGTTTTTAGCGCTACGCCACCCTTCAGCCTAGAATATGCTCCAACGACGATGGAACTGGAGAAAACAAAGGGAAAAGGACCGTACAAGGGCATTAGCTCGAAAGAAGAAGCAAGAATGGGACTTCACCATGGCCCCCTATTTCAAAACTCTGAATGGCTACTTCATAGAAGAGGGAGAGGACTTTCCTTTTTATACATTTCCTGAACCATGGGTGTGTAGTATCACGAAGATTAGAAAACCAGGGTTCGAGCTATTTTTTGATTTGTTATCCGGAAGAGGTGGGGTAGATAGAAGAAGAGAAAGAGGAAAGAAGTGAAGGGGATGAAGATTTCGGTTATAGGTACCTCTTTAATGAAGGCAAAATTGTTTGAGAATCTATATAATGATCCATGGTGGGTGCCTAGTTAAAGTTTAAAGTTTAAGAAAAAGCCGATGGGTGGGTCGCTGTTCTGTTATTTTCCTTTCAAATAGATAAGGCACTCTTTTTCCTTTATACTAGTCCGTCTGCCCCGTGTTACATACGGGTTTGCATGGCGGATAGAGCGTATGATATTGAACTTATATTGTCTTAATATTTATTGTTATGTTTTTTAGTTAATTTTGTAATTTATTTATTTTTTATCATAATATTATATTATTCAATTTTTATAAAATAATTATTATTATTTAATTTTTTTCTTAATTATATAGTCTTATTTTTTTTATACATAAAAATCTTATTAAATTAAAAACACACAATTATTACACACGTGTTTATGTAATGATTGATTTATATTGTATTGCACACGGATATTTAGTTAATCTTAGTTAAATACTGATAAAATAGCATTATTTTTGTTTGGAATAGATTGTAGCAATTAAATCCTTATGTATTTGTCTATTTTTTCTTGAATTTTAGATTTTAATAAATATTTTTTATTATTGAATCTATATCATTTTATATTATTTTCTTTCTAATCTTTTTATTACTTCTCATATCTGAAATAATTTCTATAAAATAATTTTTGCTAATTATATACTCATATTTTTCTTTTTTATACACAAAAATTTTATAAATTTTAAGTTTTTATTTGTTTTTTATGATTCTATAAATTCATTTTAATTTATTTCTATAACACAATTGAATTCATAAATTTCACTTATTTTTATACAAAAGGATATATTATTCACAATTTTTATGGAAATATTTTAATTTTAAAATAACTATTTCATCTACTTTTTTACTTCTTTTATAAATTTTAATTATCAAATACATCTTTGGAAATCATTTTGAGTTTTATATGTTTTAAGTATATTTAAACTTTAATATTATTTTTTATTTATTCACTTGACCTTTTAATTTTTAGAATTTATTTTTAATTTTTAATTTTTTTAATTTATTTCTATGGTGGGAGGTCTAACTTTGTTGTATTTTTTTTGTATATGTTTTGAGATGTGCACTGAATTATCCAGTGCAAAATGACTCAGGTTATGGTTCTTCGTAAGAAATTCCCACGTAGAACAATTATATCTAGGTAGTTCAATTATATCCCAGTTATTAAATTTAAATGTTAACTTATATTTTATATAATTTGATGATTTATATTTTTTTGGTCATCTCAAGTAAAAAACGACCCGTTTTGGCTTTGGGCGGGTCACAAACCCTAACCCACTTAGTTTTTCTTTTCTTTTCTTTTCCTTCCTTTACCTTCTTTCTTCCTTTTTTTCCCCTAAGCTGCCGCAACCTTTTTTCTCTCCCTCTCTCCCACAATTTGCTCCCTGATTTTTCTCCCCCAAATCGTGAGTTAAACGGCTACAACCACAACCTTCCTTCCTGTCATTCCCTGTTTCCTTTATGTTTCTTAAATCTTATCCTCTCAATTCCCTAAATCGCCACAATCTCCCTTCTTCTTCTTCGCTCTCGCGTCGGCATCACTGTTTCCTTTTTCCTCCATCGCGCCACCGTCGTCTGCACATTGAAGGATGCCACCGCCTTTGCTGCCGCTTGCATCGTCACTGCCACCGATATCAGGACGAAGGGAGAGGTTCGGAGACTCGTGGTGTCGGATACTGGTGCTGGTGCGGAGAACTCGAGGTCTAGACTCGAGTGCATGCCACCGCCGTCGCCGGTTGCGGGTAAGTTGCCGTCGCCGTCGCCCTCCTCTTCCTTTCTCGTCTTTTGTTGCCATGACTTTTGTGTCGTTTTTGTTGTTTTCACTTTAAATGTAGGATTGGGGCTTCTGAGTCTAGGTTTTGGTTGTTTGTGTTGAAACTGGAGGGAAATGACTGGATAGAAATGGAAGATTTGTGGGTTTCTTTCCTTTTATTTCGTTAGTACCTGTAAATCATGAATGAAAAATTGTTTAAACAGGTTAAGAAATCAAGGGAGAAAGACGGATTTGTTTTACTTAATTTGCAGATCGGTGGTGATTAGTGCTTAATATTTAAGAAATTTGTAATATTGCTGGCTGATTTGGTGGTATTTCTCAAACAAAAAGATTGCAATATTTAACCTATAAGTGTTTGACTTCAGCCTGTGATTGTTAAAACCAGAGAAGGAGCAGCAGAAACCTGCAAGCAAAAAATCAAAACAGTAAACAAACCAAGGTCAGAACACTACTTTCATGCAATCCTTACATGTTTAGTTTGGCTGCTTTGATCTGAGAATTTCTGCTTTTTCAAGAAACGGTTTATCCAAAACCCAGGTTTCAGATTTGCATGGCTAAAAATTTTATGCTTTATATAGCATCACACATTCATGGCAGCAATAAATCTAAGCGACTTTCAACTGCCCAGAAAAGGGACCAGCACTTTTGTGGCAATTCATTGCCTTTGGCAGTTTCAAATGCATTGTCATGCATTCATTAACAGGTCATGGAAAAGGCTGGTGGCACAATGAAGGGGTCACCAAGGGCTGGACTCTTTGTCTTCCTCAACACAAAATCTGAACAGATGTATAGTACAATTGTTGAATCGGCAATCAACTAATTGCAATGGTTTATAATGTAAACGTATATATTCACAAATATGCAGAAATTTTTTAATCTGAGGCATTATTCTGAGCATTGGCCATTTAATTTTGATGGTCTTAAAGCATTTCAGTTACAAATTCTTAATTCTACAGTTAATGATTGCTTCAGCCATCTTCCACCGGGTTCATTAACATGCTGTCATACATGAAATGTTTGCAATTGGAAACTTGCTACGGTCTAATGTCAGTTACATTCTAGTTTTGTATGAATGTGCATCATTATGTCGGTAATCAATGTGAAACAGAACCCCGAAAACTACAAATGGAAACTTGCCACGTGGCAGCTCCACAATTGCCAGGTGTTGCCAGGTGTCTTCACCATGTTGAGGTCTCTGCTTTAATATAATATAATAGATTGACGGTCATCTTGACAAGTATCTTTATGCATGCATGATACATGTCAATATGGTGTAGTGAACAAACTCCTTAAAAGCCGTGAAAATCAATTTGGGGACTAATACTAACAATCTACAAAATTCCTAAAAAACCAAAACTAAAGTCCAGTCCGATGAAAGCATCAAGTACCTTGCCAAAAAGAAAAAGAACTCTAAAAAGTATTCAAGGGGTGACCTTTTGAACAATGGGAGGACTAATCAAAGAAAGTTTGACAAAGGTTGAAGATCTCACGACAAGTGGTACCTAATCCAAAAATATAGTCGAGCTACGGGTTCCATGGAGAGATATGACGAAGGCCAAAGAAGAGGGATTTTTTAGAATCAACAAATACAAAACAATTGAGTTGATGCGAAAAGAACTATGTAAGCCTGATTTCATGAGCTTCCAAAAAAAAGGCGAAAGAAAACAAAAAACAAAAAAATGATGAGCTATGATTAAGTCGGAAGCCCAGTTTGGGTCCGGTTCTAGTCTTATTAGTAATAGTCCAAAGATTAAAAAAGGAATAAAGGGATTTTGTTCACTCATTTATTCACATGCATTATAAATGTGAAAAGGTAGTTGTTCAGATGAGACTCAATTTTTCTCGTGCCTCTTACGGCTCGAATCAATACCCCTAGCTTTGCTCTTCCTAACAAGATGCTCAAAAAGCTCAACCCCGGGTGGTGCAGGCCCCTCCAAAATTGCCTCCATTGAAAGAAGCAAGGGCCCTTCAGAATCAACCACATCCTTTTTCAACCATTCTACGTACGACGGAGGAGGCTCTATCTCAAGATGGACGGCAATGTTCTCCCTCGAAGGCAATGTCCCTTAAAAGATGCAAGAGCCCTTCAGAATCAACCACATCCTTTTTCAACCATTCTAGGTACGACGTAGGAGGCTCTATCTCAAGATGGACGCCAATGTTCTCCCTCGAAGGCAATGTCCAGGTCCCCTTTATAGCTTTTAAGGTAGCAACTTCCATGGGCCGTGTGACCGGAACTTGGATATTAGAAGGGATTGTTTGGTTCAAGCCGAACTACCTCAGAATCCTGCTCCGGTGATAATATGTGGACCTTTCTACACTTGGGAGTGTTACCCAATCATCACATTAGGTACGGACAACTACTTCTTGCTTCCCGAGCCACCGACAGAACCAAGTAATTTGTTTGCCCTTGAGGTTCTTCATATAGATGACTCAGTCCCGAATAGTATGGAAGGAGACGGAGTAGCCACGGTGAACGTAGTGAGTTGGGTCCGCCTGTGAATGTTCAATCAATGTGGGATGTTCACATAGCCACATCTGCGAAGGAGAAAGGGGTTAGCGTTGTAAAAAAGGAACAATTGGGAAGTAAAGGGATGAACATGTACCTGAACTAGGAGAGGGGAACCGGTCATAGGAGCAATGGGATTATCTGCCAACACATCCAAGTAATGGAGGGTGTCACCCAATGTGACAGGTACCAAGCTCTTCCCATCAAACAACCTGGCCACCAACGCACCAATCTGAAGGGGAGAAAAGCCAGAAGGGCCCACTAGAAACAATTCGCATGTCATCACAAGAGCAAGAGCATAGTTGCGTTTCTTCCTCCAGTCATGGTCACCCTCCCATAGATGTTGTTCTGAGCCGCCAAGAAAATATTGGTCGATGGTTTTTGATAGTTCCAGATGATTGTTTTGATCCTAGACAAAGCCAATATGTCCCTCAACTAAAAAGAGAAATTCACTAACCTTCTTCAAAACAGAATCAGCAAGAGAAACTATGGCGACGTCCTTTATGAACTTATTAACCAAAAGGCTTTGAATTCATCGACAGTGGTACAAAGCTCTACTATATCCTGGCCAAAACGAAATACATGGCGACTCTTGTCCCATAATTTTGCAGCACCACGAAACAGACCTTCGTTTATCACCATGCCACGGCGCCTGAATAATCTGGATAACCCTAGCATCGCGAAATTCATACGACATACGTGGGGAATGCTCGCCATCCACCGAAGCACCTTAGCATGAAAATTCTCACTCATGATTACCCTAGAAGTGTTTGAAATATGTTTTGACAAATTGTGAGGGTCTCTGGGGACCCAAGGCTTTATTTATAGTGCTTTAGGGTCGGTGGAATTCGTGAAAACCCTAAAGCCAAGTCCAAAATCGAAAAAAGAAACGTCCGGGGAGCCATGATCGCCAGCCCGAGCGGTCATGTCATGAAGACCGGCACCCTTGGCGGTCATCCTTGCAGGAGCGCCGGGTGGCTGCGGTCATCCCTCCACATGGCCGCCCGGCCGGCACCCTGTACCTACCCGGAAAATCCCGAAAAAAAATCTAGAAAAATTAGGGGAGAGAGAAAATCGAAAAACGAAACGTCCGGGGAGCCATGATCGCCAGCCCGAGCGGTCATGTCATGAAGACCGGCACCCTTGGCGGTCATCCTTGCAGGAGCGCCGGGTGGCTGCGGTCATCCCTCCACATGGCCGCCCGGCCGGCACCCTGTACCTACCCGGAAAATTCCGAAAAAAAATCTAGAAAAATTAGGGGAGAGAGAAAAGGGAAGGGAGGAAGAATGAAAAAAATGGAAGAAAATGAGAGGAATACACTTGTTGACTGAGGTCAAACTTTTCACTTAGACGAAGGGGCACCTATTGACTTTTTACTTGAATTTGCAATGATAACTGTTTTTGTGTCAACAGTTCTATGCATGCAGGACCTGTTGGGTCCCAATATTTTTTGATGAGAACGTACCGGGGACATGTTACCGCACTTGGATTGATGAATTTCCAGGGACATGACAAGCCCACCTCCCTGATTTTTGTTGAAACATTTGTCTGATTGCGGGCTGGGACGCCAGGAATGATTGTAAACTAGGGGCATGCCAGACCCTATCCTTGAAACCGCGTTTAGATGATGCTAGGGGCATCATGACCCACCTCGAGAAAATCAGATCAGGGGCATGCTGTGCCCACGTTTAGGCAAGGGGCATGATGTGCCCTATTTTTTTCAATCCCACTAGGGAATATAGGGGCATGAGAGGCCCAAGACATAGACAACTCATCCGCAAAGCGACACATTTTCCAAACCTGTTATAGGAGTATGAGGTGCCTAGAGATCAGATGACCAGGCCGTGAAGCTGCATTCATGACCTTCCCTGATAGATGTTGATAGCAAGACCATGAAAATCTGAGGACCCAGTCCTTGCAATCCTGAGTTAAGATGAGCCAAGGACTCGGTCCTCGCAAGCCCAAAGCTGCGGACCCAGTTCTTCCAAACCTAAAACTAAGGATCCGGTCCTCGCAAACCAAAAGCCGAGGGCCCAGTCCTCTCAAACCCAAAGCCGAGGGCCCAGTCCTAGCAAACCTAAAGCTGATGACCCAGTCCTCGCAAACACTAAAAAGAGATTGTTTCGAAAAGTCGAGGACCCAGTCTTCACAAATCACAAGCCGAGGACCCGGTCATCGTAAACCTGGGATAAGATGATTCCCGCAAACCAAGGGCCTGATCCTCGCAAACCACAAGCCGAGGACCTGGTTCTCACAAACCACGGGATGAGATGATTGCCACAAGCCGAGGGCCCGGTCCTCGTAAACCTGGGATGAGATGATTCCCGAAAACTAAAACCTGAGAAAAATAATTCCCACAAGCCGAGGACCCGATCCTCGTAAACCACAAGCCGAGGGCTAGTCCCTCACAAACCACAAGCCGGGATGAAATGATTCCCGAAGTGGAGCATGGAATGCTCCGAACTCCGGTACGCGCTACCTACATTAATCATTCAAATTTGGTTGTTCCTTTCTTGCGTTGTTTCGTCCTCAGTTTGTGAGGACTCATCAACGAGGGGCATCTGTGAACACCTAAATTTGACCTACGAATATTCTTTTAAATTAGATTTTAAGTATGCTTGAGCCATGAGATTGATAAGATGATTTAGTCTTTGGTTAAAGTATAGTTGGAATTTATTTTAGTAGAATTTACATATGTTTGTGAATTGATCCTTAATGTGTTTGACCCTTAGGATTAATGAGATGATTCAATCTTAGGAAAAAAAATATATATTAAGGTCTAATTTACTAAAATATGTTTAATTCATTTTTTTGGGCTTTCTTATTTATTTCAACCCAATTATATTGAGATTATTTATTTTTGGGTTAGAAATGCATTTAGAGCCTAGGTTAATGAAATATAGATTCTCCAGAATTGTTTGGCCCATAAACACATTCCTTGCAGACTAATCTTGACTATAATTTCGTGCAAAATCAGAAGTAAATCATTCTCTAAAAAGGTACATGTGTTTTTGGTATGATTTTGCACAAAATGGGGATTTAATGTGTATCAATCAGTCATGGAAGGTTT
Source organism: Turnera subulata (assembly GCA_028386065.3). Lineage (NCBI taxonomy): Eukaryota > Viridiplantae > Streptophyta > Magnoliopsida > Malpighiales > Passifloraceae > Turnera > Turnera subulata. Next base: position 31,675 of record JAKUCV010000977.1, on the reverse strand, counting down.
AGGAGGAGTACTAGTTAAGAAAAGAGGAATTTCTGGATTGATTAGGGGTTAATTACCCTGTTAGAACAACTCAAGGCGGAATTAGGGGGAATTGGGATAAAAAAAATGGAAAGAACGTGCGAAACCCAGGAGGTCGGGCGGCCTTCTCGGGATGACCGACAGGTCTGGGCGGTCATGCAAGGATGATCACCAGGCCTGGCTGCCATCCATGAGATGACTGCCGTCCATGGCAGTCATGTACCCCAGAAAATGGACTTTTTCCCCGATTTTGTTTCTAATTTGATTTTGCACGGTTTTGGCCCAGATTTCCGGCCAGATTCTCGATCATTAAGAGGTGCATGACCCCTGTGCTCCCCAGAACTCTATTAATAGCACCTCCAATTCACATCCAAGGGACACACAATTTCTTTCACACAAATCCCCACAAGCTTTAGTGCTTGAAGAAACTCTACCTCTCTAAGTCTACAAACAATTTTAGGCAGAAACTCTGGAGAAATCTCATGGGAAGCATAAAAAAGAGAACATCAAAGGGTAGACCAAGAGGGGATTAAAGATTGAGCTAAGGAGCGGGAAGAAAGTGGGTGAAGAACACAACCCGAACCAATGAGCTAGAGGAGGGCTACAAGAGGTATTCTTAAATCCCATTGTGTCTGTTATTTGTTGGTGATTTGATGATGATAATGATGCTTTTGTTGATGTAATTGTTGCGGTGATGCCATGATAAGAACTACGTAGGCTTTGAACCCGGTCGCGGGGGCATGTAGGTGGTTTCTAGTGGTGGAAATTCAAGTCCAATTATTTTTATTTTTATTTTTGTTTTAGTTTAATTTTATTTATTTTATGTGACTTGTTTCCACACAACACACACCTTCACAAGGCATACAATTATTCTTCAACTACACAAAGTTTCGCCCCAACACGGATGGGTGCCTAACACCTTCCTATCCGTGACGAACCCCTAGGTCCAGTATCTTTGGTTCGCTACTTGGTTGCCTTAAACAGAGTCATTGGGGCTAAAGATTGATTTTCCCCGAATTTTGTCCTATAATAAAATTCGGGTGGCGACTCCAAAGATACTGGGTGACGGTTAGGAAGAAGCTGTAAAGGAACAGGTGAGGAGGCCTAATTAACTTTGGGTCGGGGCCTCACAGGTACGGAACCAGTTTGTCTTCCTTGATCTTTCACTCTCCCGTGACTTGACATATTACAATTGTAGAGTCTCCGAACACTTAGGTTTTCCATATCCCAAGGCCGAGTGCGGTTTCTAGCCCAACAGTGCAGGCTTCATTTTCGGCTATATTGTTTGTGGCTTTGAACTCTAATTTACAAGACAGGGGATAGGTGACTTTATCGAGCGAAACAAGGATGATGCCGGCTCCAAACCCGCTTTTGTTCGCTGCTCCATCGAAGTACATTTCTCAGATCGGGGTAAAGATCCTCATGATGCTTTCATTAGGGAATTGGGGTTTGAACCTTTGATCATGATTGACAGGTTGAGAAACCAAGAAATCCGATATGGCACTACCTTTGATGGCCTTTTGAGATACAAATCGGATGTCGAAATGGGATAAGATGGCGACCCAGCGAGCCGTCTTACTACTTGGTACTGGTTTCTCTAAAAAATATTTGATGGGGTCCATACAGGAAATAAGCAATACCTCGTGTGTTACAAAATAATGTCTCAAGTTCTGGCAAGCCCTAGTAAGTGCTATAAAAGTTTTCTCAAGCATGTTGTACTTCGTCTCGTACTCGATTTTTTTCTTACTCAAGTAGTAGATGGCATTCTCAACTCGAGCGTCACGTCGGTACTATGCCCATGGCATTATCCGTCACAGTGAGATACAAAAGGAGTGGTTGGCTAGATCTTGGCGGTTGTAGCACCGGGAGATTGGATAAATACTCCTTGATTTGGTCAAAGGCTCTTTGTCAATCATCATTCCACTTAGTTGATACTCCTTTCTTCAATAGTCGATGAATGGGTGTGCAAATGCTAGACAACTATGTGATGAATCCACTGATGTATTGAACTCGGCCAAAGAAGCCCATAATCTCCTTCTCGGTCTTCGGGAATGGCATCTCTTGAATTGTCTTGATTTTGCTCAGGTCGACTTCGATTCCTCTTTCACTGACCATGAATCCTTGGAGTTTACCGTCCTTGACGCCGAAGATACCTTTTTGTAGGTTTGGCACATGCACCTCATTAGTTTGCGATTTGACGATTATGTCATCTACATATACTTCCACTATATCATGCATCATATCATAAGTAAGAGTGGTGCCCATTCTTTGATTAGTGGCGCCGGTATTTAGGAGTCCAAAGGACATCATCTTATAACAGAACGTCCCCCATTCAGTGCAAAAGGTCGTCTTGTGCTTATCCTCGGGTGCCATTAGTACATGATTGTATCCGAAAAAACCAACCGGTGGTTGCATCAACTGTAGATCGATGTGAGGTAGTGGGAACTCATCCTTTGGACACTCCCTTTTTAAGTCTCGATAGTCAACACACATGCGAACCTTGCCATCCTTTTTCGGTACAGGCACTATGTTGGCTAACCATTCGGGATAATCAATCACTTCGAGGAATCTGGCTTGGATTTGCTTCTCCACTTCTTCCTTTACCTTGAGTTCCCATTCAGGTTGAAGATGATGAATCTTTTGCTTGAACGCCTTGGCGCTCGAGAACGTCGGTATTCGGTGTTGGGCAATCTTTGGGTCAATTCTGGGCATATCTTTGTAGGACGATGCAAGTAGATCCACATATTCTCGGATCAAGGCAAGAAGCTCTTCCTTAATACTATCGGGTAATGTAGCGCTTATTTTGGTGATTTTTTGTCCATTTTCAGTTCCCAAGTTGAATTCAATTGATTCACCCTCATTACTTTGAGCTAAAGTGGGTGTTTCTTGAAATTTATTTAGTTCATCACCATTAAGCACATCATGCACGCAAATAACATTATCATCACAAACACCAATGTAAGGGAATGTAAGCTTCATTTCATTCTTTGAAAAACGGAAAACATCATTATTCTCAAAAGTTTTGAAGGAAGAAAATTAAAAATCAGGAAGGCGACATGGTTGTTCCTCTTTATTATCGAAAGAAAATGCAGACTCAGACTCGGACGCATCTATGTCATAATTCGACTTATTCCATTCCCAATGCCTCAGTGGCTCCTGGCTTGAAGGAACTCACATTTCTTGCTTTCATCAAGGTTGGGATTTGGTTTAACCGGTGGTGGTAGTGGCGTTAGAGCATTTTGTGCCATGAATATCTTCAAAAACCTTGCTAAGTGGCATAGGTAATTGAGTGAATTCCCTGTTTGCTTCACCTAGTTGGATTGGTGTAATTGCCGCCACATTGTTCACCTCCGACGGTTTCGTATTGTTGCTAGCTCCATAATTCTTTCGTTGGGAAGAATTCTCACTTGATGTCTTCATTTTACCGGTAGTGATGTGATGCACATGAAATATGCAAAGTTTTAGGCATGATTTTAGCTATATTTGCTCTCAATTCATCATGGTTATATGCCTTACTTTACATTACTTCGTCATATTCCCTTAAATTCCATCCCTTACTGTATGATTAGTGATTCCAGGTGCATTTTGAAGAATTTTGGAGATTTTATTGGAGAATCCGGAGAAACAGCCTCTGCCACAACATGAGCCTGTTTCGAGCCTGCTATTCATTGTAGAATCGGTAGAGAGCCACGAATCCCCATCCAATCTCAAGATTTCCACTAGATTTCATCACCTTTGCCTTGATCCACAAAGCCATCATGCCACCACATCAATCGCAAAAGGAGCTGAATTCATTTGCAGAGAAGAATGGGAGAGAGATTGCACACAAGCCCACCACAGGCTCATTACAGGCTCATTACAGGCTCAGCCTGTGGAATCTGCAGATAACCAGAAAATTGAAGAATGAATTTAAAACTCAGCCACTTATAGAGCTTCACCACTTGCAGAACTTTCAACCCTGCAATCATAACCTAAGCATTTCAGAAGACTTTCTGTATGGGAAAGAGGCAATAATCATTTCACCCAAAGAATATTGCGTTTAAACAACTATTATCCTCCCCAAAAGTCTTCTAAAACCAACAGATCTGAAGGATTCACCCTATCGGCATGCCTCCCATGGTACCTTATCTCGAGAAACAAGATGGGATATTGAAATTGAACTTGCCCAACTTCCATACCTTCCAGCAAGTGAGAGAAGAGAGAAGAAGAGGATCCATGCCTATAAATAGGAAAAAGGAAGAAAGCACTGGCATCGAATACACCATCGATCAAACACCCATATCTGCAAAAGTTTTGGAACAAAGGGTTCAAGGAGAAACACGATTCTACGGCCTTTTCCGGGCAGAAATCGTGTTGTCTCTAACCTCTAGATTTGTTCCAATCCTTATGCCAACCTTTATCCCCATCGATTTTGTAATTCAGATTATTAATTAAACAATCCCTCTCAGGTTGAAGGGGTGAAGCATGTCTCTGTTCTTATTGCAACAAATTGCTCATCTCGTGTTTTTAACCTGTTTTTCTTGTTTTGGTTGTTGCAAACTTGCTCCATGTCTGAGTCTTGATCAAACCCATGCATGATTACAGGTAACTAGGTGAAGGACCGAAAGGAGAAACCATAGTTGCTAGAACAACAACAACCAACCCTTAGTTCTTAGTTTTGACAGAAGTTAGGAACTAATTGAGGAATTATCCTCAACACCAAGTCTAAATCCCCTTGGTTTTACCGATGCGAAAGCATTAGGATGAGTTAGAACCTTAGGAGGAACCTGTGAGTGAAAACAAATGGGTTCAGTATAGGTTGAGAGCACCTGCAAGAACTAGTCTTATAATCAATCTTATGTTGTTGACAGGCTCAGCACAAGCTCAGCACAGGCTCAGCCTGTTGCAGCACAGTCGAGAAGATAATACCATTTTATTCTGATTCTTGATGGATTATTGAGAAGCTTATTTTAATCAAGTAGCAGCATGGTGAATGACCGAAAGGAGAAGCCAAGTGTGCTAGACCAACAGTAGTCAGCCTTCACTCCCTAGCCGTTCGAAAGAAGATAGGGAGCGACTGTGGGTACTAAGCACCAACACCAAACTTCACCCCTAAGTGGACATGTATTCTAGTGACAGGGGGTAGATGGAAGCTTAGGGAACTATCAATAAGATCGAAAGCCGTTGGTAGTACATTAGATTGAGAGCCCCTTCAAGACATCTCATTGAACACAGGGCGTCAGACAGGCTCAGCCTTTCATGATGCTGTTGAGCAATTTATAGCATAAAGGCAAGGCATGTGAATCCCGGATTCCTAAGACATCACCAAATCTGATCTTTTCCTACTCATTACTTGTTATTCTTGCTTGATTTAAGTTTTACTAGCATTCACCCAAAAATTTCACTGATTAATTGTTTCAAGCCTAATTTGTCTAATTATGGAGTAACAGGGTCAACCCAGTCCCTGTGGATATAACCTTGATAAAGTACTACAACTACCCTGTGCACTTGCAGGAACCATTTGTGACAATAGACACGACATCATGATGGCATCCTCTAATTTAGTTTCCTCTTTGACAAGGGCCGTGAAGCCGGCATAGTAGTTGCCCACCATGCGTTCGTAATACACTGGTTGTAAATTTCTAATTACCATTCCGACTTGAACTTCACCGGAAGGGCACTTCACCGTGAAGGATGCCTTGTTGTGCCATCTTGTTGCTTGGTGGTTTCAAGATCCCTCTTGGTGACATCATGTGACACCCCGAGTCTATGAGGCCGGGAACTGTACGCCTGTGCCGGAATGAGCATGGATAAGGAGCGGCTTTCAGCAGGCTTTAGACGGAGGGGCACATGAAAGAACCGAATCCACACCAGAACAGGAGAGATCCTGAGACTGTGTAGGGATGTGGCTGCATAGTTGGAGTAGTTTCGTAATTATACGGGTATGGGACTGTATAATTAAGAATAGCTCAAATGAAGTGATTTCGAGGTTGTATACGTATGGGACTGTACAATTGAGAATAGCTTAAACGGTTTGATGGGTACTAACTATATCAACAAGGTGCACCTAACTTTTCGGTGCTCATTCTAGAAAAACTTCAAAGTTAAACGTGCTTGACTTGGAGCAATTCTTGGATGGGTGGCCTCTTGGGAAGTTTTCCCTAGAAATATACGAGTGAGGACAAAGCATGTTGGAAAGGTCCCGTGCTAGTCTGTAGTGACAGTCGACAAGTCGGGACGTTACACATCAACCTCCATTTTTGTACTTGTATTGATCTACAAATTCCTTACAAATGTCGTCCCATTTGGAAACTCGGCTATCAACGTAAGACATGAACCAATTCAAAGCCGCCCCTCCTAGGCAATGTTGAAACAATTGTAACATCAGTTCCGGTCCAATCCTCATAGGGTAGAGAATTCAAACATATATCTTCAAGTGAGTCTGTGGACAACCCGTTCCATCAAACTTGTCAAAGTCCGGCATTTTGAACTTGTCGGGGAACTTTGCTCCTGAAAACAACGCCAATTGATCGATATTGTAGTCATCCTCCTTGCGCTTAAGGTCCTTGAGCATCCCTTCAATCCTGTCGGCCTTATCCTCTAGACGTGGTATCGGAACTTTCGGATTGTCATCAACAATGATTGGCCGCTTACCATCGGCTTTGTCAGTATCCCTCTTAGAGGATTGGGCAACGGTTCATTCATCTACCTTTGCTATCTTCAAAGTCTCGAGAAATTGGACCATATTGATGCCCTTCAACTTCTCAATCAACTCACCCATCACGGTCGGATCCTCAACTTGGATGGTTTCGTCACTCATGGTGTCCTAGTTGTTAGCCTAAACATGTGATTAGTGGCTTAATTAGCAATTAATTAAGACTAATCATGTTTAGTATACAAATATATGTTTCTAATGATTCTGGTCATCATTATATTATTTTGATGATTAACAAACATATTGGTTATGTATTTTGTGTTGTTTGATTATTGGGCAGAAACATTTGGTTCCAGGAAGAAACCAAATGTTCAGTATACAAATATATATTTTTGATGATCATTATATTATTTTTATGATTAACAAACATATTCGTTAAGTGTTTTGTGTTGTTTGAGTATTGGCAGAAACATTTGGTTCCACAAAGAAACCAAAATAGAGAAGATTTGGCTTTACAGGCTGCAGAACAAGCTGTCACTATCAATCTATATTCCCTGTGGTCCCAGATCGGTAGTTGGGAATTTAAATGCCAACCAACATCCAAACTTGCTGCTCAAGGGTTAGAAAACGATCTAGAAAGTGGTCCTTACTTTCTATTTTTGGAAATATTTTTGAACAAAGACAATTTCTGCACAAGTAATATCAAGATTTGGCTCATCTGCGTGGACAGTTTTAAACCAAGTCAACTAACGGTTAAACTTGCCCTCCAAGGGTTAGATAAAGTTCAAAAAAGTGGTCCTCACATCCCCTCTCTAACCTGGTCCACACTTTCCATTTTTGGAAAGCTTTTTGTAGAAAAAGAATTGCAACTCAAGTATTCTGCAGATTTGGCTTGCCTACGTGGACTGTTTTATTAGAGAAGCAAGAAGTCAACTCTTATGCTACGTGGACTGTTTTATTAGAGAAGCAAGAAGTCAACTCTTATGCTACCTGGATATCATATGGTCGTTATGTGAATGTTGTGAGAGAGCTTCCCCATCCTGAGAATCTATATACAAGGTCTGAAACCTCATTAGAAGAAGTGCTTCAACCTATGGAAATTTTTTGTGATATTTAGCTTCTGCTAGAGCCAAATCCTCTGAAAGATTCTATGTTTCAAATTGAGCTTACCTTGTGAGAATCTTCTGTGCTAAACCCTTTGTAATATCTCTTGAGTGAGTCAGTCTTGAGGTTATCTTGATGAGGTGATTATGAGCAAGACTTGGATTAGTTTTGCTTGGTACTTAAAGCTAGGATTAGTTTTGAGGGTAGGTTTGAAGCTTGAGCCTTGGAAAAAGCTTTGGTATATATTAGAGAGTGAGCCTTGGGAAAACTCTTATAAAGGTTAGAGCTGAGCCTGTGAAAAGCTTGAGTGTAGGTTAGAGCTGAGCCTTTGAAAAGCTTAGGTTAGAGCTGCTCCTGTAAAAGCTTGTAAAGGTTAAGGTTGAACCCGTAAAAGCCTAGTATAGTGGATAGTTTAGAAATCCTAAAGGGGGGACCTTTAGGTAGTGGATGTTCTTCTGCGTGGGGAACCACTATAAATTGCTTGCGTCCATTACTTTTCTATCTTCATTCCTGCATTCCCACTTGAGTTTAACATTTGGCTTCTGTGTCGAGCCAAATCTCTAAAAACCTAAAAAAGAAGAAAAGCTAATTCAAGCCCCCCTTCTTAGCTGCTTCTGGGCCAACAATTGGTAGCGGAGCTTCATTCTCAGTGAAGTGGATTAGCCTCCAGAGAAAAAGAACATAGCTTATGAAGGATCAAGCATCAACAAGGCAACCTACTTTGATGGTGCTAATTTCAACTATTCAAAGGTCAAGATGAAGAAGCAACAAAAAGGAAGGAGTCCTAGGGGAGTGAAGATCGAAAAGCCCAAGAAGGATTCTCTAGTGTGCTTTGGATGCAACTGCCCAGGTCATATCAAGTTTGAATGGCCATACCAAAAGACGAACATATATGGTTCCTCAAAAAAACCAAGAAAAGGAAGGATATGGCTGCTTGGGTGGACTCGGATTCTTCAAACAATTCAGACGCGGATGAAGCTGTGAATTTGTGTCTCATGGATCAAGAAGAATCTGAGGTAAATGATTCATCTGACCTTACTTTTGATGAATTACAAGATGCTTTTGGTGAATTGCATGATAAGTATATACAACCACTAAAAAAGAACATCACATACAAGAAACATATTGAGATTTTAGAGTATGATGCTGGAGCACATATGATTGCACATGAAAAACTTGATCTTGCTCATGTTGATGTGTTGAAATCTTGTGAAACTTTGAGAAGTGAGAACCTTGCCATACAAAATGCTCATGATGAACTAGAAACAAAGATTGCTAGTAATATTGCTAGTAATATTGCTATGTGTGACAAGTTGTTGCAAGAGAATAATATGCTTAAGAAAAGTGTTGATGATTTGAAATGTTCTCTTGAGAAGTTCACTAGAGGCATAGATAATTTAAATCTATTGCTAGGTCAACAAAGGCACTCACTAGACAAAAGTGGGATAGGCGCAACACATATGGTCTTTAACAAGCCAAATTTGCCTGTAAAATTTGTTAAAGAAGAGTCTAGTACTCCATATAAACCTAGATACCATGAGCACTATAGGTCTAACTATCATAAGCACTCACATAGACCTGATATTTCATGCTATTATTGTGGAAAAATTGGACACACATTCAGATCTTGTGCTTATAGGAAGAGAAACAATCATGTGAAGTATATTTGGGTTCCGAAAGGAACCAAATCTGACCCTGAAGGACCCAAGTTAGTTTGGGTACCCAAAACTTAATTACATGATAGGGTACAAGGGATGAATGGGTTCTGGACAATGGTTGTTCAAGACATATGACAGGTGACCCATCAAACTTTTCATCCCTCCTTTCAAAACACCAAGGTAATGTCACTTTTGGTGATAGCTCAAAGGTAAAATTCTCGGTATTGGTAAGATTGGTGTTGATCCTATTATTGAGCATGTGCTTATTGTTCATATTCTTAAGATCAATATGTTAAGTATTAGTAAGAGGATTTAGAGTTACATTTGAATCATCACGATGTCGTGTGAGTAGCATTGATGATGTGAAAGTAGTATTTATTGGAAAAAGAATTAGAAACCTATGCTCTATGCGTTTAAATGATATTACTAATCCAGAGATTGAGTATTTTAGTGCAAGTACACAGACTCCAACCCTGTGGCATAGGAGGCTCGAACATGCAAATCTTGAGCTAATATCAAATCTGTCAAAGAAGGATTTGGTTGGTGGACTGTCAAAGCCAAAATTCGAAGTAGAAACCAAATGTCAAGCATGTCAGCTTGTGATGATGCAGAAGCTGAGTTTACTCCTGAAAAATCGGCCACAGGTCATTGAGGTTAATGATACAAAAGATGTTCAACCCCTTGATTTATTTGAGACTCAACAACATTTGGCTCTTCCCGAATCAAATGTTCAGAGCAAAGTGCAGCCAAATGTTTTGGATTCTGGTTCAAGCTCACAGCCGAGAAACTCTGTGGTTCATACACCTAGAGGCCATGTTAGGTGATCCTAAAAGAGGTGTAACCACCAGATCCAAATTACAAAACATCAACACACATCTTGCCTTTTTGTCTCAAGTTGAGCCCAAAAATGGCAGTGATGCTATACTTGATGAAAATTGGGTGATGGCAATGCAAGAAGAGCTTAATCAGTTTGAGAGGAATAATGTGTGGGAGCTTGTTACAAGGCTAAAAGACCATCTAGTCATTGGAACCAAATGGGTCTTTAGAAACAAGCTCAATGTTTCAAGAACTGTGGTAAGGAACAATGCTCGATTACTAGCACAAGGGTACAATCAAGAGGAAGGTATTGATTATGATGAAACCTTTGCACCAGTAGCTAGACTTGAATCAGTTTGCATGTTGCTTGCATTTGCATCATTTAAATCCTTCAAACTTTATCAAATGCATGTCAAGAGTGCTTTTATAAATGGATACATCATGGAAGAAGTATATGTTGAACAACCTCCTGGATTTGAAAACCATGAGCATCCACAACATGTTTAAAAATTGAAAAGGGCATTATATGGTCTTAAACAAGCACCTAGGGCTTGGTATGATAGATTAAGCTCATATCTGATTTCACAATGCTTTACAAGAGGAAAGGTAGATTCAACTTTACTTGTGAAATCTAACAAAGATGATATCATTATTGTGCAAATATATGTTGGTGACATTCTATTTGGTGCTACTAATGAATCTCTTTGTCAAGAGTTTGAAAAGCTTATACCCAGCAAGTTTGAAATCAGTATGATGGGGGAATTAAATTTCTTCTTGGATTTTCAAGTCAAGCAAGTCGATGGTGGCATTTTTCTTAATCAAGCAAAGTACACATGTGAGCTGCTGAAAAGATTTGGCTTGTCAGAAGCCAAAACTAGTCCAACACCAAAGAGCACTAGTACCAAACTTGACAAGAATGAGAATGGTAAGGATGTTGATGTGAAATTATACAAAGGCATGATAGGTAGTCTTCTTTACCTTACAACTACAAGACCAGACATTATGTATAGTGTTTGCTTGTGTGCTAGATTTCAATCATGCCCAAAAGAATCTCATCTTAAAGCTATCAAACGCATCTTCAAGTTCTTAAAAGGAACATCATCTTTAGGCTTGTGGTATCCTAATGTGAACTCTTTTAAACTGACAAGCTACTCAGATGCAGACTTTGCAAGGTGCACTCTTGATAGAAAAAGTACAAGTGGTACTTGTCAATTACTTGGACAATCACTTGTATCTTGGTCAAGTAAAAAGCAAAATTCAGTTGCTACTTCCACAACCGAGGCTGAATATGTAGCAGCTGGTGCATGCTGTGCACAACTGTTGTGGATGAAACAAACACTTGCTGATTATGGACTAACTTTCAAGTGTGTTCCTATCTTTTTTGACAGGTCAAGTGCCATCAACCTAACTAAGAACCCGGTGTAACACTCTCGAACCAAACATATTGAAGTGAGACATCATTTTATTCGAGACCATGTGTTGAAGAAGGATGTGGCTATTGAGTTTGTGTGAACTGAAAATCAATTGGCTGACATCTTCACCAGACCATTGAAGGAAGATCAATTCACCAAAATCAGACTCGAGCTAGGAATTTACAATATACCATAAGTACTCTGATTTGGCTTCACTTTTGATTTTTGTGTGTTCATACATATCATAACATATTGCTCACATAAGCACATAGAAATATTCAATTGTCACACATTCCACACTTGCATTAAGCGTCTGAGCATATGACAATAAGTCATGGATGCATTCAAATCATCAAGAGCATCAAAGAGCAAAAGTTGTAGTATTTGGTTCAGAGTTGAGCCAAAACCTATTCAATAGTCTAAAGCCAACGATTATTGGAAGAGAATCGGCTAAAAAGGCTAAAAATGAGACTGTGGAAAATCAATACTTGCTTTCTGAAGAGAAAGATGAGAATGTACTGCCAGAAGGAGATTTGGCTCAACTAGAGACCAAATCTGATGTTGAGAAAACTGTTGAAGAAACTGAAGTAGAGAAAGAAGCTGAGAGCTCAAAAAAAAAAGAAACCAAATCTGATGCACCTAGACTAAAACTGCCAAAGCACGTATCTCAAACTCCTACCACTCAATATCAAGAGCTCGACTTGTCAAGCCAAGCACACATGTACAAACTGTGTTTGAAAGAGGAGTGAAGATGGCCAAAAGAAATCTGTTGATGATTTGGCTGATGAAGAGCCAAATAATAGTGACAAGGAACCAATTGAGAGTGACAAAGAACAGAATTCCGAGGATGAGCCAGAGAATGAGAATGAATCTGACAAAGAAGGATCTGATGATGTTTCTGAAAATGAGGAAGACCATGATGATGATAATAAAGAAGATGATGAGGAAGACAAAGAAGAGGACGATGACAAAGAACTTGAAGTTGAGGAGAAATCTATCAAGGAGAAAGAAATTACTCCAAAAGAAAACTCAAGGCTCTGACCAAGTTTGGATCATGCAAAAGGGCCAAGAAGAAATACTTCACCCATAGCCTACCTGCACTATGGTTCTAAGTGACTGTGAAAGAATTGGTGTAGCAAAATTGTTGAAAGATGCTAAGCTCACCACCCTAGTCACCTTGAAGGAACAAGGGTATGAAGATTTAATGAATGATTTCTATGATAACAAGACTGTGGAGTATGGGAAAGATGGTCTGCTCACTTGCACCAAAAATGAAGATCAAAGGGAAGAAGATCACAGTGACTGTTGAGTTGATATGTGATTTGTTGAAGATGAAACCGAGCAAGATAAGGTTCTATGATTCTACTTCTAGAACTCCAATCAACATCCCAAAGACTCCCTGTCACTTCAAGCAGAATCAGCTTCTCTTTGGGAGCAAGAAATCTAGTAATTATAACTCCATGAAGCTAAGAGAGAGAACTCTGATACATACTCCCACTCGGATCATCATGCCAAGGAAGAATTCTCGCACTATGATCAAGAAACTTGATCAATGGATTATTGCTTGCCTTATCGAGCGATCTTCTATCTACTTCGGAACTCTCATTTTCCATCATATGGGCATCTACAAGGAACACTCTCATGGTACACTCATTACCTTGCTGACTAAACAGTTGAAGATTAAGCCTACTACTGCGGATAAGCCAATTAAGCTCATGTAAATCAATGTTGACACTCTGGAGAAGATGTCTATCAAGCCAAATCCCAAAGGGGAATATTCTGTGACCAAATCTGCAGGCACAAAAGGATCATAAGCTTGAGGAACTGAATGCTCTGGTTATTGGGATGAATGATGAGAACAGTGAGCTGAAGGAAGAACTTGGTTCCTTGTGGAGCCAAATGAAGGAATTCCAGACCAAGATATTTGAGAAGTTTGACCAAATCACTACAGTTCTTACTTGAGATGATTTTGATGAAGATTGATGCTCCATAGATCTGATGCTCTTAGGTCATGCATTGCATTCCCATCTACATTTTAGCTAAGTACTTTTATCACTATCCTACTTATGGTTTGAATAACTTGATTATTTGGCTTGCTTTTGGATACTTGGCTTTGTGTTGTTATGTGTGGTTATCTATTATCTCCTTTGGAACTTATTTGTTTTTGCTGATGTCAAAAGGGGGAGATAAATGTTGTTGCTTGATATTTGTTCTACTGCTGTTGCGATATATTGTGTGTGAAAATTTTTATGCAGGGAACAACATTTGGCTCAGTGGAGCAGCCAAATGTCGATGAAGCTTATAATGTGAAAAATTTTGGCATAGATGAAAATCCAAATGATTATTGCAGGAAGTACTCATGTTCTTATAATGTTGTTAATCTATGATATATTTGGCTGATGGTCAAGCCAAATGTTATGTTGAGAATTTCTTTGCAGGGATACTTGTACGAAATTTGTGTATAGAATCATACGGCAGAAACTTGTATATTGTGCTCTTATGAAGGGGGAGCTATTGGTAAAAAGAGCCTTTAGCATTTTTTAGTATACGATGCATATACGTAGGGGGAGCATTTGGCTGGTTGAATGAGCCAAATGAATGCGTTATAAACTTTCTGATTATGCCTGTGAAACAGGGGGAGCTTACTTATTTGGTTATCTTATTTCTAACTACTGTTTTTGACGGCATGGTTTTATCTATGGATTTTTTTTGTTGATGACAAAAGGGGGAGAAGTATATGATGTGTTGTATGATTGAAAAAAGCGAGTGAAAAAAGTTGAGAAAGTATGTGTGTTGAGTAAATGGAACAATGTTGTTGCTATCAAAGTGTGCAGAATTTATTATGCAGAAAAGCAATGAAACATGTCGAGTTTATATGCATGTGCTAAATGTGATTTAACCTCTGTTTTGTAGGAAACAACACAGCATGTTTGTCATCATAAAAAAGGGGGAGATTGTTAGCCTAAACATGTGATTAGTGGCTTAATTAGTAATTAATTAAGACTAATCATGTTTAGTATAAAAATATATGTTTCTAATGATTCTGATGATCATTATATTATTTTGATGATTAACAAACATATTGCTTAAGTATTTTGTGTTGTTTGAGTATTGGGCAGAAACATTTAGTTCCACGAAGAGACCAAATGTTCAGTATACAAACATATATTTCTGATGATCATTATATTGTTTTGATGATTAACAAATATTTTGGTTAAGTATTTTGTGTTTTTTGAGTATTGGAAGAAACATTTGGTTCCACGAAGAAACCAAAACAGAGAAGATTTGGCTTCACAGGCTGTAGAACAAGTTGTCACTGTCAATCTATATTCTGTGTGGTCCCAGATCGGTAGTTGGCAATTTAAATGCCAAACCAACGTCCAAACTTGCTGCTCAAGGGTTAGAAAAAGATCTAGAAAGTGGTCCTCACACCTTCTAAGCATCTTGGAAGCTTTGGTGGTCCACACAAGCAACCTGTCACTTTCAGCCAATAAAGAATATGGTCCCGAAAAGTAGTTGACGTTTAAGCAATTGAACTAACAATTTTGCATGCTCACCAAGGGTCAGAAAAAGATCAAAAAGTGGTCCTCACATCCTCTTTCATCCCTTGAAGAGCTGGTGGTCCTTACTTTCCATTTTTAGAAACATTTTTTAAGAAAGACAATTTCTGCCCAAGTAATATCAAGATTTGGCTCATCTGTATGGACAGTTTTAAACCAAGTCAACTAACGGTTAAACTTGCACTCCAAGGGTTAGATAAAGTTCAGAAAAGTGGTCGTGACATCCCCTCTCTACCATGGAAGATATGGTGGTCCACACTTTCTATTTTCGGAAAGCTTTTTGAAGAAAAAGAATTGCAACTCAAGTATTCTGCAGAATTGGCTTGCCTACGTGAACTGTTTTATTAGAGAAGCAAGAAGTCAACTCCTATGCGACCTGGATATCATATGGCCGTTATGTGAACGTTGTGTGAGAGCTTCCCCATCCTGAGAATCTATATAAGAGGTCTGAAACCTCATTAGAAGAAGTGCTTTAGCCTATGGAAATATTCTGTGATATTTAGCTTCTGCTAGAGCCAAATCCTCTGAAAGATTCTATGTTTCAAATTGAGCTTGCCATGTGAGAATCTTATGTGCTAAACCTTTTATAATACCTCTTGAGTGAGTCACTCTTGAGGTTATCTTGATGAGGTGATTATGAGCAAGACTTGGATTAGTTTTGCTTGGTACACAAAGCTAGGAATAGTTATGAGGGTAAGTTTGAAGCTTGAGCCTTGGAAAAAGCTTTGGTATAGGTTAGAGAATGAGCCTTAGAAAAACTCTTGTAAAGGTTAGAGCTGAGCCTGTGAAAAGCTTGAGTGTAGGTTAAAGTTGAGCCTTTGAAAAGCTTAAGTTAGAGCTGCTCCTGTAAAAGCTTGTAAAGGTTAAGGTTGAACCCGTAAAAGCCTAATATAGTGGATAGTTTAGAAATCCTAAAGGGGGGACCTTTAGGTAGTAGATGTACTCCTGCGTGGGGAACCACTATAAATTGCTTGTGTCCATTGCTTTTCTATCTTCATTCCTACATTTCCACTTGAGTTTAACATTTGGTTTCTGTGTCGAGCCAAACCTCTAAAAACCCATAAAAAAAGAAAAGCTAATTCAACCCCCTTCTTAGCCTTTTCTTGCCCAACACTAGTAGTATGGCGGCACGTATATGAGACTATTCACCGATTTTGACTCCAATCAAATGCGCAAAAAATGGATCCTTTGATTTTGAAAAATGATCAAAAGAAAGGGAGCCGAGGTTTTTGTTTAAAAACATGCAAGATATTAGGCACAATTTTTTTTTATTTTCGATTTTTTTGTATTTTCCGGTTTTTAAAAAAAAACAAAATAAAATCGGCTCTTATAAAATAAAAAAAATTTATCTGTAAAAAAAAATTTTGAAAAAAAACAAGAAAAACTCGACTAGGGTTTGTGTTGGAAAGGAAAAAGGAAAATATGAATGCAAAATTAATTTGGATCCACGAAAGGCAAGCAAAAGTACACAACATATTTCCACATAAGGCAAGTACCCCTAAGGTTTCGTTTGACTATATTCAAAGGTATGCAGCTGGTTGGGGGCCAAAGAACCGTTGCTATGGGATGTTCAGCCTACCTCATATGTGACACATTGATGTCGCGTAAGGTGGAGGGCCGATGTTCCCAATCATCGCTCGTGGCGGGCGGACAAATCTCATGCCATAACACCACGGAAGATGGTATGTATGGGCAAGGATTCGACTCATTCCCTTAAGGTAGAGTTAACACACAATTTCAATGCAATCATGCAAGTGACAAATAACGAAAACACAAAATCAAGAAAAAAATTGAATATTATTTCTTAAACCCACGAGTCCCTAGTTGACTCGCCAGCTGTGAGAACCCCGACCGAATGTCCCTTCGGCCTTCTCACCTTATGATCGATGGAGTCGCCACCCAAGTTTTATTTGCATGGAAAAATTCAGGAAAAACCAAACAATAACTCCTTATAAGCACAAAAGCGACCAGATTTGCTAACCAAAGGCGTCAGACTTGGGGGTTCGTCATGGATAGGAAGGTATGAGGCACCCCATCCATGCTTGGGCGAAATAATAGTCAATTTAAGTGATAATTGTGCTTCGGTGCATGTGTGCAAACCAGATTTCCAGCAACAAACAGAGCATCAAAACAATAAACATAAATCGAAATTAAGGAGAAGAATAGGGAAAGAAATAAAATGGCTTGCGTCTCCACCACAAGAGACATCCTACGTACCCTGGTCGGGTTCAAAGTCCACGTAGTTCTTGGGTTAGAATCAACACTCAAGCAAACATATCAGTATCAGCATGTGATCATAGAAAAATCGCAACAAGAAGAGTGAATTAAAAGAGATAGAAATCGGGTACCAGCAACGGTGTGTTCTTGGGTGTTCTTGACATTGGAGGCTTGTAAATTTTTTCTACCCTCTGTCTACTCCTTAATTCCACCTTAATTGGCTCTGGAACTACTGCAAAAGTAGCACTAGCAACAAACCAAACGTGAAATCCAACAAAGAGAAGCTAAGAGAATTGAATTGAGGAGGGAAAATAGTAGAGTTTTCCCAAGCCAAAAGCCTAATTTTCAACCCCCTAAAGTGTGTTTAGAGGGTTGTATTTATATTGTGCAGAGCTTGAGGGATCGTGGTTTTGATCCAGGAACGAGATTAAATCCCTAAATCCAATGGCTGAAGATAGAGATTGAAAAAGAGGAAAAATAAGAAAAATTTTCGAAACTGAGACGTATGACCGTCGGAGAATGAGACGGACATGTCGGGATGACCGTCGGCTGGTGGCGGTCTTGACTCCATGACCGCCGGCTGGCGGTGGACATTTCTCCATGATCGCCGGCTCCGCGGGTTACTGTTCAAGCTCTTCCTAGTTTGACCGAGTTTTTCCTATTTTGGCTCCAATCGGATTCCTGTATGCAAAGTAAGGATTCTAAAACCAGAAAAACTCCCTTTTTCTTGAGGGAAACTCCACATCACTTCCATATTAATTCAATTACTTAACCTACACTTTAAGGAATCAAATTATTCCTCTTTTATCCACAAAATAGGCAAAAAAATAAACCAACTTAATTGGGCCTCTAATCCAACGAAAATCAAAGATAAATAAGTCAGAAAATTTGTGCTAAGCCTGGGCGTAGTTAAATGGATAGTCTATAAATTTATTTATTGGGTTTCTAAGTCAAATTAAAGACAAAAAATTTATAAAATTAATCTTGGGCTCTAAAACACAATAATAATCTAATAAAATAAATGAATGGCTAAATTTGAGTGTTTACAACAACATATTCACATATTTGAGCTTGCGCCTCATCCACTTGAGACTGCCTACGTACCCCCTCTTATTGGGTTCAAAGCTCTCGTAGTTCTTCCCTAAAGGGAACCGCTATTGTCTGACTAGACAACAAAATCTTCTCAAAACCCTGGGTGACCACCTCAGGACACATTCTCAAAACTTTTGATCATAATCATCTAATGGTCCCATTCCTTTAGACACTTAAAACATCTTTTGATTAAAAACATCTAATGGTCCCATTCCCTTAGACACATGAAACATCTTTTCTTTGAAGAATAGAAAGGTCCTATTCCCTTAGATTTTAGTGATTAAAGGTCCCATTCCCTTAAACACAAACAAAAACATCTTTTTTAATTCATTTTGCTCAATGTAATTTTTAAAAGCTTTTTGTTCAAAGTATGCAATTCTTTCAAAATCATGAGGATGAATGCAACTTCTTGTGCAAATGTGATCCAAAGGAGCCATGCTCTAGTCCTACCTTTGGTGTGTTCTTTGTTAGGTGTTCAATGTATCCAATAGAGCCATGTTCTAGTCCTACCTTCGGTGTGTGTGAATACCCGACCCAAAATCACTTGGGCCTATTCACCTATTTCCTTACACCTTCTTCTTCGGGTCAAACCCCTATCAATGGAGTCGCCCCCCAAATTTTATTGGGGGCAAAATTTGGGAAAAACCTTTAGATGACTCCTTTAGGCTACATGGTCATGGCGAACCAAAGACATGGGATCAGGGGTTCGTCACAGATGGGAAGGTGTTAGGCACCCATCCGTGTTAGGTCGAAACTTTGTGCAATTGGTGAATACAAATGTGCCTTGTGCAGGTTGTTGGGTTAAGGTAATTAACATGTGCATTGGTGATTAATTAATTAGCCAATTAGTAATTTATTCTAATTACCTAACCATGTGCTTAATTGGTTTTGATTAATAACAAACTAGGTTTATGAATATTTTAATCCACCACCCAAACCCTTGAATTAAATAATGAAATTAGATTTTTAAGGTTTGAAATTAGTGAGAATGGTATGTGTGTTAGTGGTATTATTTTGTTGGGTTTAGTCTCTTTCATACCCATAGACCACATTGGATTTCTTACAAATTTGAGGCAAATATTGGAGATGCTCCTAGACCCTATAAACTGGAAATCTAGCATGATTCAACTTAGAAAAATACTTGTTTATTGATCTTGACAGGAGTAAGAAAGATTCTTCTCGATTTAGTCCAAACCTAGGACCATGAAACCTAGGTATCTGTCCAACTTGTGCTGATTTTCTAGAACTTTGAGGCAACTTGTTAGAGGCGCTCCTATGCTCTGTAAATCTGTTACCTAGCCTAGTTTAACTCAGAAAATGTTGGACTAAAGATTTAGGTAGGTTTCACAATGGATAGATTCGAATCTGACAATCCTAGGATCACCAAACCTAGGAGTCTGCTAAGCTGTTGCTGACTTTCTTGTACTTTGGAGCCATTTGTTGGAGGCGCTCCTATGAGCTTAAAAACTATAAGCTTGTTCCTTTCCACTCTGCAAGTGTTTGTTTAAAAGACTGGAAAGCTCTCACAATGACTCATTCTGATTCATTCCAACCTAGGAGAATCAAGCCTAGGCAGCAGCTCAGCATGTGCAGACCACTTTCTGAAAATTGGAACGATGAACATTTTGGCGCCAATGATGCCAAATCTCGAGGTAGTAGAAAGTGATAGCTAGTCGTTGGATGATGAGGCTACCACTTCTCCCAGCCTCTATAAATTGAAGGAAGACTGAAGAACTCAAGTTAGAGCTGCTACTGTGAATTCTTGACATCATACTGCTTGAGTTATACTTGCAGTTCTCCAAAAGAGCCTAAATTGAGTGATATCTTTAAGGCTAAAGAGTTGAGCTTAATTGTACATCTTCTTGACTTTGTCATTGAAGATTCCTTATTGTGAGATCATATACACCTTAGTGGGAACTTAGGATTAGTTTGCTAAAGTGGGATTCAACAAACCGGTTAGGTTTGTGGTGAGTGATAGGTTTGAGCTTAGCCTAGGAAAAAGCTTGTAAAAGACTGTGGTTGAACCCGTAAAAGCCATGGTATAGTGAAGGTGAGAAATCTCAAGGTGGACTCCTTGAGTAGTGGATGTAGTCCTTAGTGGCAAACCACTCTAAATCACTGTGCCAATTTCTCTAATCCTTCTCACTTAATTGTGCATTAGTGTGCTTGTTAGAGTTCTTAATCTGCAAATCCGAGTTAAAGGAGGATTTGGCATCAATTGAGCCAAACCATAGATTAGACAAAAAAGGGGCTAATTCACCCCCCTCTTAGCCAAATTGGGCCTACACAGGTGTGCAACTGCGGAAAATAAAAGAATGGGGGAGAAGAAGAAGATTTGGCTTACATCCTGTTGTAAAACCGAGACTACCTACGTACCTGAGTGGCCGGGGTCAAAGCCACGTAGTTCCTAACATGGCACTAATCGACCACTTACATCATCAAAAGCATCATCATGAGATCAGCAAGAATCAATCAAAAAGTGTTAAGTGTTACCTCTTATAGCCTTCCTCTAGCTCCTTGCAATGGGTTGAGTTCTACACCCACCTTCTTGCCACTTTTAAGCTCAATGGTTGGTCCTCTTCTTGATTCCTCCTTGCTAGACTACTGCTGATACGTCCCACGAAATTTCTCCAGAATTTCTGCCTAAGAATGTATTTCTTGGCATGGAGAGGTAGAGTTTCTCAAAGCACTCAAGGCTTATAGGTGTGTTTGTGAGAAAAATTGTGTCCCTTGAAATGTGTGTGAGGGGTCCTATTTATAGTGTTCTGGAAAGCCTAGGGGGTGGACCTGCTTAATGGTGAAGATTATGCCTAGGGGCGTGCAAACTGTCGGTTCGGCACATGCCGTGTCGAAACATGAATCGTATGACTTTTCCGACAGCCCTATATTCCGACTGATGCCGAGCCGTTCTCCCCTCAATGCCGATCGGCATGGTGCCGATCAGTACCGACGTCGGTACGGTCGGCATAGAGCCCTACCGATGCCGACAACATAACCAACGCAAGAACTTAAATTTTCCAGAATTTCATATTTTTGACATAACCAAGCCGTGCCCAGGTCCATATTTCCTTGTGTGCGCAGGCCAACAGCTGCCGGAGTTGCTGCAAGAATCGCCCAGTACCTGGTGGAGTAGGTGTCGCCGGAGAAGAACTAGCCCGATTTGCCTGGATTTGAGCTAGCTCGACGAGGTTTCGCCAAATCTAAGGAGATTCGAGGAGTTGTGCACATCCACCGAGAGGAGAGCTCGATGCAGACCAACGCCTCACTCGAGCACCGCCACCGGCAAACCATCCCAGAAGGAGAAGAAGAGTTTCTCGCCAACGAATAGCTCAACATCCCCTATCGTCATCTCTACATCCGGCAAAGAAAGGAAAAGAGAGAAAGATTGATGGAGCTGTTGTGATGTCGGGTAAAAAAAAAAGGAAAAATGAGAATGGATCTTGTTCGATAGCTTTGGGGATTTGTTGGGGAGATTGGATTTGTGAGTGAGCAGTGAGCGAGGGAGAGAGAGAGAGAGAGAGTGAAATTGTGAAAGTGAAGTAGATTGATTTTTAGGGTTTTAATTTTTGTTAAGGTGGATTGCTGTCGAGAATTTGGGTTGGGAAATATGGGTTGGAATGGTTGGGCTACTGGGTTGGGGTTATTATTTTTTTTGGGTTAGTGTCTTGGGGGATTAAGGGTGTTGGGTCGGGCGGTATCGGCCTGTGCCGAATACCGTCGGCTCAAAACATAGCCGACCGACTCGTCATGGCGGTTGGTTCGGCACGGTATAGGAAGAGGGGGTGGCTCGTGGACTTGGCCGTTTTTCGAGCTGATACCGTCGGTTTAACCGCCATATCGACACGGCTTGGTTTTTTTGCTCACCCCTAATTATGCCCGAAAATCTGGTCCAAAACCACGTAAGATCGAATTAGAAACAAAATCGGGGGTTCTGGGCACCCATGACTGCCGCTGCCGGCGATCATCCGCTGAATGACCACCAGTGCCGGCGGTCATGTAGGGATATCCGCCAGCACCTAGCAGTCGTCGCATGTCACCCGTTCTTTCCTTTTTCGACCCCCAATCCCCCTAATTCAGCTCTGATTTGATCCTACCGCATAATCAAACCCCCAATCAACTCAGAATCACTTAATTACTTGATTAACACTCCCCTAAATCATTCCACAACAGACACATTATCACCCATTTCATGCTAAATCATACCAAAAGCATCATTCCTACATAAATGATGATTTAGCTCTGATTTTCGTGGAAAATCAGAGCTAAAATTAGCCTGCAAGAAATGTGTTAACGGGCTGGATAAACTCTGGAGAATTCATTTACCGGGACCCTTAAACTCATTCCTAACCCAAAAATAAATCATCTCAATATAATTGGGTTAAAAACAACTAAAGGAGCCCAAGCAAATGAAATGAAATGTATTTTAATGTAAATAAACCTTATTATATGTTTTACCTTAGGATTAAATCATCTCATTAATCCTAAGGTTTAAGTGTACAAAGGTTTAGATTACCAAAATACATTAACTCTACTAAATTAAATTCTTAACTCGAAATCAAATCATCTCATTAACTTCAAGTTTAAGCATGTTTGGAATCTATTTTTAGTAAAATGTTCGTGGGTCAAATTTGGGTGTTCACAGGCTCCTCGTTGATGAGTCCTTAGGAACTAAGGACGAAACAACGTAAGAAAGGAACAACCAAATTTGAATGATAAATGTGTGGTGTATGGGCCAAGTTTTGGAGCATTCCATGCTCCACTTCAGAATTCATCTCATCCTGAAGTTTTGAGGGACTAGCCCTCAATTTTCGGGAATGCTCATCCTAGGTTTTCGGGAATCATCTCATCTCGAGGTGATAGAATCATCTCATCTATCGGGTTGTTCACAAGGAATCATCTCATCCCATGTTTTTGGGAATCGTCTCATCCCGAGGTGATAGAATCATCTCATCTATCGGGTTGTTCATAAGGAATCATCTCATCCTTGTCAAATAGGTTTTGCATGGGAATCATCTCATCCCAAGTTATGTTTTTTTCGGGAATCATCTCATCCCAAGGCGATAGAATCATCTCATCTATCGGGCTGTTGACAAAGAATCATCTCATCTTTGTCAACTGGATATTCAACGTTCGGTCTTTGGGAATCATCTCATCCTGGGGTTTGCGAGAATCAGGTCCTCGGCTTTGGTTTGATTTCCTCATCTCATGGTTTGCGAGAACTGGGTTCCCGGCTTCTGGCTCGTATGTCTCAAGGTTTGCGGGAGCCACGTCTCGGCTTTGGTTTGGATCTCAAGGTTTGTGGGAGCCATGTCTCGGCTTTAGATATCTCAGTCCTTGTTTTACCACGTGTCTCTCTCGTCTCTTAGTTCGCGGGAGCTAGATCCGGCTTTTGGTTTGCTCTTCTCTAATTTTCTCTCAGGATTTTCTCTCATCTGGATTCCCTCGTGTCTGGTCTCCCTTATCTCTCGGTTTTACGGGTGCTGCGTCCCGGCTTTTGGTTCTCTCTTGATTTTCTCATGTCTGGGTTCTCTCAAGGTTCTCTCTTGTCTCTTGGTCGGTTTGTTCTGGGCTCTTCTAAGGGTTGCAAGGATCGGTTCCTCGGCTTTTCACTCATGGCTCAGTTGTCTTACCTCTGGGTACTTCCTGTTCTCTCATTATCTTACTGGTTTGTGTTTGCTCGTCTCACGGGTTTTTGGTTTCTGACAAGACTCCCTCATCTCTAGTTTGCAAAGACTAGGTCTTTGGCTTCTGACTAGGTTGATTAGTTCTCTCATCTCTCTTCTGGCTGGGCTCTCTCATGGTTTTCCTCTCGTCTAGATCCTCTCATCTCTCGGTTTGCGGGTGTTGGGTCCCGGCTTTAGGATTAGCTCATCCTTAGTTTTCTCATATCTGGGTTTTCGAGATTGGCTCCCCTCATGTTCGGATTTTTCCTGGGTTTAGATCCCTCGTGGTTCGGCTTTCCCGGTTTTGATTACCTCAAGGTTGCAAGAATTTGGTCTTTGGCTTAGTGATTTCCCTCATGGCTAGATCCCTCTTGGTGTTCCCTCAGGTTTGTTCATCTCAAGATTTACAAGGATCGGATCCTCAGCTTTTAGGATTGGTTCCTCTATGGACTCGGATTGATAATTGGATCATTGGCTTTTAGCAGGTTTCTCTTATATATCTATTGGCTGGGTCTTCTCATCTCTTGGCGAAGGATAGTGGTCTGGTTAGCTGGGTTCTCTTAGGGTTGCAAAAACTATTGGCTTTTGACTGGACTCTCCTAACTGTATTGGACTTTTAATTGGGTTACTCTCGGGTTTGCCAAGACTGAGTCTTTGGCTTTTGACTGGGCCATCTCACAGGGTTGCGAAGACTGCGTCTTCGGCTTTTGACTGGACTCCCTCATCTGTAGTCGCCTCACGGTCTTAGGTTCGTGTTGGATGTGTTTGGGTTCATTTGGTAGTGTCATGGTTGGATTGTCTGGACCCTATGCCTCTTATGTCAATCAATTAGGTGTGAAAAATATGGGGATGCGTCGTGGCCCTTGAGACATACAAGTTGGAAGTGAGGGTGATGTCCTTAGTATCTCGCCATGATTTGAGGGGTGGGATTTAGTGTACCCCTAGTACAAGTTTATCAAAACGAACAGGTACAGTGCCCTTAATCCCAGATTTTCCGCAAACTCAAGACAATGGATACCATAAGTGATTTATTCAATTCAAGCAATGTATCTCATTATTTGGGACCCAAAAATAAGCATACAGGGCTTTATCTTGGAGGAAAGACCGTTTTGGGGCGCGGGGCCTGCAAAAATTGAAGAGGGGTTCAACATAGATGGCAGCGGTCATCCAGTGAAGCCCGCCCGAGCCTGGCGGTCATGTGAGGATGATCGCCAAGGCTGGGCGGTCTACCCGCTGTGACCGCCGGCCCACTAGCGGGTTTAAAAACTCTCATTCCCCTCTCTCTTTTTTTATTTTCTCCAAAGCACCCCAAAACACCAACCCTCCCGATTTTTCTCTTCTCCTTCTACCCTCAAAACACTCTGGAATCCTCCCCAAACTCATCTACCCATCATCCATGGCATCATCATCTTCAAATCTTTCCAAATCGCGGGAAATACAGCCCAAAATCTGACCCAGAGGAGAATCCAAGCTTATTGTTGAAATCTCCTAGTAGACACATCTCCTCCCAACTCTACAAGTTCAAGCAAGTGGTTTCTAAACCAAAAACTTCTTGAATTTAGACTTTGATTGATTTTCGAGCTTATGCCCATATGCCCCTTGAATTGGAATTTGTGTGATGCATGTTTGTTTGAATGCTTAAAGATGCTCCTAGGATGTCTAGAATGCTTTCCCCTATATTCATTTCATGGATTAAACACAAGAAATCACAAATTGAGGTTTTATCCAAATTGGGGGTTTAGGGTTCTTGGCGAAATTTGGGGATTGTGAACGATTCTAATGTTGTTTTGATATTGTTAATTTGGGGATTTGCGAATTTTGGTTATTGTGAACAGTTCTTGTAGAATTGATGTTGGGTGACTGGGTATTAATGGGGTTGTCCCAATTTTGGCCAATTTTGAACTTCGTAGGGGCGGACTTTTGTGATTTTCTTGTGTTTTGACCCGTAAAAACTAGGCTATGGTGTTGGAATGCATGATGTAGGTATGTAATCCCATCCCCATGATGCATGTCATGATGTATGTAGTCTTGGTTTGATCTTGGTGAACCCGAGTTGGCATGAGTATTGACTTCTTTTGGTGTATCTACACAGGATTCGGGGGATAGACAGCGAAATCATGCTGGGGCTAATGCCCGCCATCTCATTCTTGAACATGTGAGAAAAGACAGGCCTGTTCGACAAATCATTGAGAGGGTTGGGTTGTGGGATTTCTTTTGTACTTTTCGAGGAGACAGAGTTGACCTACAAGCTGTATCGGCTCTGGGTGAGAGGTGGTGGGATACCACCAATACTTTACACCTTACTTGTGGTGAGCTGACAATGACTCCTTCAGATTTTACTCATATCACTGGACTATTATTCCAAGAAGACCCAGTCATCTTTGATCAGCAGCTAGGCCTCGATCGTTTTCAGGAATTGGTGGCACTTACTCGTGACTAGGTCCGCACATGTGAAGTATCGCCGAAGTGGCTGCAAGACGCGTTATTGGATTCCCAGTATCCCTGGACGGCTGAGCAAGGAGCTCGGGGCTTGATATTGGTGAGCATGAACAGGTCCATCTTCGCTTCCGGTAGTGATCGGGTTCGATGTGATTTATTGGCGTCGCTTGTCCACCTGGACAGACCACGGATTGATTGGGCTTCGGCGGATTTCACGAACGCCTACCGAGAGATGTGCAACTTTTATCGGGTTGCTGCCAAGCACTTCTATGGTTCAGCTTGGATTTGGGAGGTATATCTTTTGCCCTTGTCCCTTTTCATCATATCTGTTTCTTCCCCATCTTCCTATTTACTCAGATGACCTTGGTAGGTATAGGGTCAAGAGTACCTAGGACTGTCTGCCCCAAAGCTGCCAGCTGGTGAGAAGTCATGCCCAGTTTCTCTCCGTTGGGGCTCCCTAAGCCGCGGGACTAGGAGTAATGCCCGTAAACGAGTACGGACTCATCACCATATAGATCATGTTGCCTTTTTGGGCAAGGTATCTTTGCTCCCTCACCACTTGTTTCCCGGAAAATCCCTTTGGTAGCATTGTCTTACTGAACATTTGTTGGCAGATCCAGTTTTCCCGTTTTTTGGCTTACCAGGACATATTGGAGAGGATCGACTCCATGACCCTAGTGATGGATCATTATCGATGCTTGATAGGGTACCCGGATATGAGGGTGTGGTACCTCAGAGATCGTGTTTGTACACAGACCATAGAGATACCATGTATACCACCTGATCCACCAATCTCCATGCGGGACATTGATGAACGGGGTGAGGCCCCTGAAGATGTCCACTTGGATTGGCATGCCGATGACTTGGCCTTCCCAGGCGACTATTCTTCCTTTATCAGTAAATGTTTGATGCCTCCCTTGACTACCCCAGAGGCAGGTGGCTCGGTGGCTAGTACTGGTTCTTCTCGGCAGAGTTTTGCCTCGCGGAGGACGAAGGGCACCGGGGCATCTTCCACTACATCTGGTCCCGTTCTCCCGGCTTGTGATGTTGACTTTGAATCTTTTGATGATTCGTATAGGCGTTGTCGGGTGCCCCTTTTCGAGGACCTCCCTCCTGATTTTCCACCATTCCCAGCTGATATTACTACGGTATCTTATAAATCACTGTCCGCACATGTCTCCTCCCTTCACTTATATCTTGACTGATCTTCTCCATATAAAATAGGTTTCGGCTACTGAGGCTTCCCGATTGTGGACATTTCTTGGACGGGGCCAGGCGACACTGACGGCCCAAGCTATCTGGATACGGGAGTTGACTTCCTGTGTGAGAGAAGGGGGATGTGCTCGCCCCGTGCCATTACCTTAAGATCCTCGCCCTACCAGACCGTTAGTACCCCCTTCTGCCCCTCAGTCAATTCCCCATCCTCCTGATCCCACCTCAGGTGATTCTGAGGATACCATCCCAGAGTGTACTCACCCAGTCCACCAACCTTGGAGCAAGAAGAGACGGTCTTAATTGATGCATGTATGTCTTATCTAAGTGCGTGGTGTAACGCCCCGAATTTTCATAATTTGGTTTTTCGGAATTTTCGAAATTTTTATTCCAATTTTACCCTTGGGGTATTTTCGAGTCTTAGTCGAGGAAATAAATTATTATGCCTTGGAAATACCAATTTTAAGTTGGTATTGTTCATGGTTCGGGTCCCGTGGAAAACGGATTTGAAATCGGGGTGAAACGCGGAGTTTAATATGGGGTCTATCGAAACTACATCGTTTTGGAGTTTTGAAAAAAAAAAAAGGAAAGAAAGCTGCTGGTCAACGGGGCGGGTTGACCGCACCAAGCTAAACGAAACTACGTCGTTTTGAGGCTTGGTGGGTCAAAACCCTAGCCGGCCTCCCCCTTTTCTCTTCTTCTTCTCTTTTCTTTTTTCTTCCTCCTTTTCTTCTTTGGCCGCCGCACCCTACCCTTCTTCCTTCTCTTCTCCTCCTTCGTTCTCTCTCTCTTCTTCTTCCCTCTTCTTTTCTCTCCCTCTCTCCCTCACGTCCGCGCCCACACATCGACCTCTTGCTCGGAACGCCGTCGATTTCTTTCTCCCTTCTCCGTGAGCCGCCGCCGTCGTTCTCAGGTCTTCGTCGCCGTTGAGAGTTGCAGAGGAATCGGGAGCCTAACTCGCGTCGCCGCTGCCGCGAACACGGGTGAGTCCTCCTGCTTCTCTTCTCTTTTCGTTTTCTCGTTTTTCTTTTGAGTTCCTCGCGTGACGGTTTTCTTAGTGGGCTGTTTGTTGTTGGCTTTGGGGTGGTCGGACGACGGTGGGTTCGTGGTGTTGGGGTGTTTGTGTTGTGCTGCGATTGTGTTGGATTCGGGTTGATTTGCTTGTGTTGGGGTGGTGCGTTTGGTGGCCGGTGTGCTGCGTGTCGGGTTTTTGCTTGCCGGTGCTGGTGGTCGGTTCCGGCAGGTTGCTTCTGTGACGGGCAGTGAAGGTGCTCGCGTGTGAGTGTGTTCTGCCGGCAGAGGAGTGGAGAATTGGTTCCGGCAGTGGGTTTTTCGGGTAAGGTTCAATTTTGTGCCGTTTTCATTTTAATTCGTATTAGTGGATCTATGGTAGTTTTGAATTGAATCCGAATTGGTTGTGGTTGTTAATGGTTGTGGCAGTTTTTGGGAGTTTTCCGGCGAGTTCACCGGAATCCGGCGAAGGCTCGGAAATTTTTCCGACGAAGACTCGGGTGTTATTTCCGGCACTTAACGGTATACTTTAATGTGTAATTTATATTCATTGATGGCATGTACTATAATTCGAAATTGGGTTATGTAATTAATCGTGTTTAGTGGAAACCGAGACGGGTAGAACCTTAGGCCGGTAAATACCGACACGGGTAGAACCTTAGGCCGGGAATCTTTGGACATCAGATTAACCTTGGACTTAAGTAACGGGCTTTGAGCCCATTCATATAATTAATTAAATAAGGACTTAAGGAAGTGGGCTTTAGGCCCGGAAATCAAATTTGGACTTAGATGGGATCTCAGGCCGGAAACTCGTAAAGGACATAATGAGTGGGCCATAGGCCCGGGATTTACTTATTGAACCTAGTTGGGTGTAAGCCGGTGAACCTTAGGTCCCGTTACTCGGGTTTTGGTGGAGAGAACATTAAGTGGGGTTTAGACCCGGGAATTACATAGTCGACTAACTGGGGACGAGTTTAACTCAGTTGAGCATAATAGTTACATGCATGCACGTCTTTATTGTTTGTGTTTGTAATTTGTTGTGTGTGCCGGTATTCAGGCACGGGTAATACCTCGGGAGCTGGAGGATCGGTTTTGGGAAAAACTCCACAGGACAATCGTCGTTCAGGTGACTTTATATGTCTTTCTATGTTTGTATGCATGAGCTCGTTGGATTGGTTTGTTTGAGTTGCATGCTTGTTTGCTAACATGCTGTGATCCGTATTGTGTGCCTAAGTGTACTGTTTTGCTTAAGAGCTGGATATTCGGATTGTTATGGTTTATAACATGTGATGTGATTTTGGGTGCTTTGTGTGATGTGTTGTGGGTCGGAGACCCGGTTATCTGA